>WTSP01014828.1:0-44767 GCA_025331215.1 Actenoides lindsayi | reverse complement strand
CCTATCTACTCATGGAGCTGTGATGTCACAAAGGCCTGCACCAGCCGTGATCACCCAGATAATCCTGGAGCTTTGTTATACTCTCATATTAAATTGCAGAATCGTCCTTTCATGTCCATTTTCATCCATTGAGTCCCTGGTGAAGACTGTCTTCTGCACTGTTTTGTTTCTTTGTTTCAGACATCCTACCCTTCAAATTTATGTTGTTTTAGAAGAAAAGATAAAAACTGATTGCTGTAGAAACATTTTAATGTTAATGTAAAAAGTAATTCTGTGCAAAAAAAACAACCCCAAACCCTGCCATCCCACTGCAGCATTAGCTTCCCAAATATTGCAGAAGGTGGGATCTGAAGGATCAGAGTAACCTTACTGAGAGGTGATGGTGTTGTTGCTTCCACTGTGAAGTTCTTAAAAATTGCCCAATCTTTAACATTTTAGGGGACTTTTAGCAATGATATTAACAGAACAGATACAAAATATTATCATGTCACCAGCATAGTTGAATTAGATTTCCAGATGTGAAGATTTTTGTTTCCTTGGAGCTGGGATGGGAGACAGGTAGTGGTCTTTTTCCAGGTTGACATTTTCTTGGCATCTTTCTGAAGTAAGATTTACTGCCAGCTTGCAGTGTAAAATTGCAAAAATTGAGTAGTATCTCCCTGTGCAGCTGGACCTCCTAAACTTTTTAAAACTTTATAACCACAGAGGAGTATCAGATGATAAATATCATCATAAATATCATAATCATCTTCTAGATCACTGTTTTGGTCTCCTTCTCTCCTGCTTCTCCAGCCACTCAGTAGAATACACCCTAGACACTCAACTGGGATCACATTTTCAAAGTGTCTTTTAAAACTTCCCCCCCCCCCAGCTAAATGTCTTTAAGCTTTAATTCCTCTTCTACTTATTTGTTGCTGGAGTTGGTCTCTGTCTACTCACACTGTGATCTGTACCAAATTCAAACCAACAAATCAAGTCAGCAGTTTGACAGGTGTGACATTGATAGATTTTTTCACACAAAATATTCTCAGAATTCAGGTGTGTCTTTCACATGACATAGTTTAGTACTGCATTCTCTGAAACTATAAAGAATAGGTATATTGTTTCAATCTGAAATAAAAAAGAATCACTGCTGTGCCTTGATGCCTGTTCAGATAGAGGGATTTACCATTTCTGCCGTGAAATCCCATTTATTATGACAATACTGGCATTGCCATAGCTTATTCTTTGCAGAGTTTCTGTGTTAGAAAGCATTTATGCTGAAATACATATTGGATATATAAAGCATTGTAATATAAGAGAATACAACTTAAACACCAGCTTCCTGTACCATCAGAAAACAATTCCTAATATTTAATGCAAATTCTCATTCTCATGAGGTTTTTGTCTCATGGAATATCAGGGAGATCTAAAGTAACACTGAGTTTTACAGTCAGTATATGTCTTAAACATGTAGTAATACAATACATGGAGATATTTCATGCATTAGTTTCTTCATTAATCAAAATAATATATGGGATAGCGGACCTCTGTTCGTGGGAAACCATTTGGATTTACATGAGATTGGAGACATCAGAGATGAACAAGTTCAGCCATTCTGAGTGTATCTATGCTAGCAGTTTATAGTGCAGTATAGGTGGTTTTTTTGGTGTGAACCCCTCTACAATTTGCATCTGATGTGCTGTAGATGACAATTTTGTGCACCCTCTGTATGCAAAACCAGGATTCTTCCTCTGAATTGAAGAACAGGAAATTTCTGGAATGAAAATTCTCAGGCAAAGAGAATTATTTTTTTTCCTATTAGGTTTTAGCTGTATCAATATCATAATGCCAATATAGCTGAAAGGGAGATGACAGGAGCACTTTAAGCCAGTATTGCCAGCAAAAAACCCTGTATCTTGGATAACTATAGCCTCTCAAGTACTCATTCCCCTCTCCTCAATTTATTGTGTTTTCCATCATAACTAATAAATATTAGATGGAGAATATGCTTCTTACTATCACAGCTGATTTCTCTCTCCAAGGAGCCAGCTTTTCTCCGTGCATTACTGTACTTCAGTACATAAACATGAGTCATCAAAATCTCAGTTTAATTTCTTGAATTGTAATTTGGAAACTGAAGAAGCAGTAAGCCTTTTCAGAAGATACTGTGTTAGTCTACTGATGTTTCTGACCTGGGCTGGGATCTTGCCAGCTTGTTCTCGAGAAGAGAAAGTGATGATACAAGCTGGGCATTTTTCTTGGTGCTGATTACTTACAAAGGGTGTACACAAGAGGCTCATCTACTCCTAAGGCAGGAGGAAAAACAGTATTTGGCTTCCCCCGCTCATGATTTCCAAGCCTATTTCCAGCTATCTTACTCCACAAAGGAGCCTAATTGCTTCATCCGCTTATCCTGAATGTATTTTCCAAACTTTTAACAAGATCTGTGACTGCCTTCAGGTGAGAGACAAGTTTGAAGGCAGTCTTCACCACCTTCCCATGCAGAAACCCACCAGGGGCTGGCCAGGCAGGGCAGAAGGAGAGTCAGGCCAGACAGACACACAAAGAAGAGCAGCCTCCTCATCCTGAGGCTTTCAAATATATTCTCACCTGGTCCCCAGAGGTCCCTAGGTAAAAAAAAACCCAAATAACTGTACAGAAGGGTACTGCTGACTAAAGCAACAATAGAGAAGGGTTATGTATTCAATTTCTTGGTTTAAAATGAGCAAAACTTAAAGTTAAAGAAATTAACTCCTATATTTGAATTAACAGGCCTTAAGAGGAAATTAAATATCACAGGATTTTGAACACTCCATAGAAGATGGATAATATAAACTTTCTTTCTGTAACAATGCATTTTTAAAATAAATATTATACTTTCAGGGGACATTCACTTCTCCACTTGTCAACACTGACATTTTTTAAAATCACCATTTATGAACTAGATGCTTATTTATCTTCAGTAAAATTTTATCAAGTCACATTTGGAAAATCAACTCTTTTCAGGAAAGCATATGGCATATATTCACTTCCTACTGATATGGAGGATTGTATTGCATATTTATGGCTAAGCATATGCTCAAGAATTTTCCTGAATGAACAAGTATACAGAACCATATTTACACAATTTTCCAATTTAGATTTCATGTAAAAAATTAATTATGTCATATTAATGTCATATGAAATGAACCTCATGCTACCTTATAAATGTATTTTGATTTACTATAGCAAAAATGATTTTAGGCAGAGCTTATAAAAACAACCACACTGTAAGCTATTCTAAAGAAATATGTAAAAAAACCAATCTTGATCCTCCTCTGTGTCTGTCTTAAAGATTACCTTTTAAATAGCATCAAACTGCAAGGAGCACCCACAGCAGAATCAGTGATCGAAGCACATGATTCACATTAACTACCCATGTGTCCTTTAAAAAACCTGATTTCAATTTCTAGACAATCTGGAGCTTTCCTGGTTCTATCCATGGTATCCTTGTACCATTCAGCAACACTGACTCATGAAATCTTCCTAGATCTGTCAATGCCAATTCCATTTGCCTCTCTGAGTTTCTAGTCAAGAAACAAAATTGATGGTGCCCTTAGTACCAAGTGAATGAAATAGAGTTAATTCTGAATTAGGAACATTTTACATTTATTCTGCAGTTGCTCAAAACATCTAGACTATGCATGATTATGTTTTTTTCTGGGAGGAATAAACTACAGAAACATTTTTCTTAATGCACATCAAGATATTAGAATATTTTGTAAAATAGATTACATGCAAAAATAAGAGGATGAGTCATATACAAGCAATAGAACAGAATTTAACTCTGCCCAAGTAAATATTGCTACCACCTTCCTTTACAGTGATAAGTAAAGGCTATTAGGCCAACCTCCAAAACCCTCCCCAATAATTTAGAGTGTTCAGATGACAGTTCATATGACTTGTACTATTTATCATTCGCTACAACAATCTAGGCAGTTTCCTAGTGTCTCTACCTCATAAACAGAGGGTCTAATTCAAAGACCTGTAAAGTGAGAAAGGGAAATTACACAGGGAGTCAGTAGCATAGATGGGAATCAAATCCTGGAAAGCCAAAGTAAGAACCTATTTTCAAGTACTGTCATCTCTTGAAATTTCTTTTTTTCCCTGTTGTATAGAGATGTGCAATAGAACAGCAAAAAGGTGAAATAAAGATATATATGTGAGTTACAAGACACTAGATTGTATGACTTGGGTCTGAAGTAGATGTAGTGAGATTTGTCAGATATAGCAGGGGTTAGCATAGGCAGCTTTATGTACTTGTCTCGATCATTATGAACTAATGCTATTTTTTTCACCTAGATCTAGTCAGAAATTTAGAAATTGAGAAATTTCATTCAATAAACTGTTCATTAAACATGCTAGTTAACTAATTTAATGTAAATAAAAAGATGTTTATATTAGAACTCATACTTCAAAATTCCAGATCAGTTCTAATCCTGAGGTCTATCCATTGCAATTCCTTATTATATCTGACTGGGCATTTTAAACCTTTTGATCAAATGATAAAATGAATCATATCGATGACAGAGATATGTTATACCTCAGAGAAAGCAAAGCTGAGTAACATAAGGAGAACTACAGAATCCTAACAAATTGAAATGCTAGGATTGAATTCCCAGTCATAAGTAGAATGATATGGTATTAGCCTGTGGTAATTAGTTGGAATAACCCAGACATAATGCTTATAGTATACTAGAGGAAATCTGTGTGCTTATGAGAGAGAAAAACCCTCACAAATAGCAGGAAATTTCATTTATACCATGTGTAGGTGGTATAGTGATCACAATGAAGTGCTTAGGCACCATAAACAACTGTTTCTTGGAACAAATATTTCAAAAAACTATGAAAGAGATTAAATCCTGAACAATGGGTAGAATAAAGTTCAAGACATAATTGCAAAAATGTTTTTCTAATATCACTATAAAAATATACTTTAATTCAACAGCCTTGCAGGAAAAGAAAAAAGCTTATTTGGTTAAAAAGGACTTATTAAGAGCGTGGGAAAGAATAAAATTCTTGTAGGTGGCGTGGAGACTTTTTCAGACATCACAGTAGAAGTGTCAAGGAAATATGTATTGCTTATCAGAAGAAAAGATTCTGAAAGAACTACATAAAATCAAAGTGATAAACAGAATTCTAACATCATTAACCATAGAGGCTTAGAAGTAAAAGGCATGCTTAAGAAAAAATGGCAAGACTTGTCCAAACAAGAAAATTAGAAAGAAATAACTCTCTGGTTAAACATAAAGACGTAATAGGGCAGAAAAAAAATTTATTTTGAGGTAGAACTTGCTAACATTAGCAAATACTAAAAAGTTTCTCAAAACCAACAAATACAGGAATTTTGCCAGTTTATACTACTGATTCCTAGTTGAGGTATAAAGAAACACCAAAATAAGGCCATAGAGAAAAAGCTCAATGAATCCCCTGTGCCATCATTTGCTAGAAAAGAGCTAAAGGGAGGTTTCCACACAGAAACTCATCTTCACAGGGGTTGAATTTAAGGAATTGTTTCAGGCTGAATTGCAATAGAAGAGTCTTCAGTGCAAACTGATAGAGTGGATGATAAATTGCAGGATCAAATGGGTTTTCTCTCAACAGTTGTAAAGGAACTGAAATAAGAATTTTCCAAAGTTATCATTATGTTATAACTTGATATAGAGGTATAGAGTTAGCAAATTTAAGAAATGTAAAATGGTCTGAAAAAAACCAAAAACATTTCTGATTCTGTATAAGATCTGCTTTCACAGTGGAAAATTTTTTAAGCTATAAAAAAATTATACCAGAAAACAGAAATAATTGAAAACACTCAGAGATATTACATAATTGAGAACACACTTTTTTTTTTTTCCTAAAGAGGGGATTTATTCATGAATCTTAACAGCATTATTTGAGGTAAGGAATTAAAGGGGACGAATTCAAAAGATCTGGTTTTAAAATAATCTTTTAACTCTCCAGAGACTTAAGGAAATTAAGCTGTAAGGAGACAAGAGAGACCGTCCCCTTCTGGGTTGACAATTGGATGACTAATGAGGAAAAACAATCTAAGTGGTGAGATGTGAAAGAGATGCAAGGAGATTGAAAGTACTCTCAGGATCCATTGCTGGAGCTTTCACTGTTTGTTGTATTCATAAATTCTCTGAAAAAGGGATTTATTAGTGAGGTGGGAAAAGAAGGAAGGGAGGAGTCCAGAAAACTTTATTAAAGAACTTCCAGTATGCTACATAGTATACCCACATTGTGGTATATATAGTTTTAATCATCACATCTGAACATGGACTCTGTTGATCCAGAAAATATTAAAAAAAGGAGATGGAAAATATGATCAGAAACATGGAGCAAGGAAAAATGAAACCGACTAAAATTTTTTTTTGCATTTGAAAACTCAAAGAGTTACTAATACCATGGACAAGGTGGAGGTATTCGGAAGATGGCACTGTATGAAATCATCAAGTAATAGTCTTATCAGAAACATGCAGAAAAGGTCTGGGTTTTTTACATAAAACATCATTAAGCAGATAAACTTGAATATTTGGATACAGAAAATATATATGAGCTCAGAAAGGAAGAAAAGAAATTCACAAAGAACAAACCATCAAAACACATTAAAAATAAATATCTAGATTGCACCCAGATTGAACCTTTGGATCATGGACATCTGAAAGCATACATTGCTGGATGGTGGGATGATATGCCAGGGAATTTCCAGTGTGATGATCTTGAGGAGAGTTAAAAATGTACCAAAAGTTAGGCAACCATGACAGGTCTGTTTTGAAAACATGATAAGATGAATGGAGGGTCCCTAAGAACAGAACGTTGTAGTATCCATTCTGTGGTCAAGCTATTGTTCAAAACAGATTCGAACAGGAACTGTAGCTGGACATGAAGTTAACCAAAAACTTGGTGGTGGCTGATAGGATGGAGAAACAGCCTCTAGTTACCTTCAGCTGATTATAATACATTGTAATACTAAAACACACATCTCTAGAGAGGGACTTCACATATCAATGTAAGACCACCTCAGTAGAATGAGCTGGATAGGAAACAAGATATACACAAATGAGCTTCTGTAATGAAGTCATAGGCAACCAATCAGGCATTGCAGTGAGTTTTTCAATTAGTTAGCTTTTTGTAAGACCCTCTGTGGTTCCCGGGGGTGTGCTACCTTTGTGAATTATTACCTAGCACCCTTTTCTGTCCAGAACTGGAATACATCAAGTGTCTTGATTCTGTGAATAGGTTTCCTGCACACCGGATAAAGAACCCTTGTTAGGGACAACAGCGTGATTGTCTAGCACTTCCACTTTTTGGTAAACTTATGTCTCTGGTCAGTGAATGTTATATCTGGCCACGTATAGCTATTTTTATACTTTTAGGCAACAGTTTCTCAGTGGCTATTTTTGGCTGCTGGAGTTGTCATGATAAAAGATGGAAAGTATTTTAAGAAATCACTTTCATGACATTATTCACAACTTTGATATTCCTATCTGTAACAATTACCCATGATGAATACCTATCAAAGGTGCCTTTTAAGTTATGATCCTGTTTGTATAAATTTTTATGTGAAGTTCTATCTGTCCTCAGGTTGAGGTGTTCCGTAATTATTTATGTGTAATGTGGGTACTATTCATCACATGTCATTTTTTTGTCCTACTCACTACCGACTCAATTTGATCTCACAAAATGAATTTGTGGCATTGAAATTATATCAAATGCGGTAGTGTGAAAATTAGGCAAATATATCTCATGACTTTTCTTTCATTCTTTTACCTTCTATTGTTTTAATGAACCACTTCAGAAATTCCAGATGCCTGCTTTATTTTATTTTTTTTCAATGTTTATGTGTTATAATTGACCTTCTAACCCTGCATTCTCTTTTAGAAGCATTCTCAGCTGAGTATTCATGCTAGGTGAGAGGTATGGAATTTTTATTTTTGCATTTGAGAACTGTATAATCTGATATGAATTTAGAAGTGATTCAAAGGGAGTGATGTGAACTTTGCAGCATTTCTTAGCTGTGGATCTACTTAAGTACAAAATGTTCTATTCAAATCCCAGTTTTTGCATAGGCCTATTGTATGAGGTAGATTTATGTGGCTAAAGTTCCCAAGTACTTTATAGGAAATGGAACATAAATTTTGTACTAAAATTTCCAGTACTCAGGGCTGTGGTAATAGGATCATTTGCCACTAGCTTGAATGGAAAATAATAAAAATTACAAAATAGCAAATAGCTAAATACAGAATAAAATAATCAAAACCCAACTTGAAATATAACAACATGCATTTGAACAATTCATGGTAATGAATATATTTTAGGAAGGATAGGAATATATTAACAAATATCTTACAAAATAGTTAAATCCTTCACATGCAGCAGTTCAGCTATTACCAATGGAAAGATCGTTCAGCTCTAATTTAATACATACATTAGGATATTCTGTCTAACAACATTGTTGATTCCAATCACATTATTTTAACAATCAATCCTGAGAATGAGAATTTTGGAAGTTATAAAAGAAAGTAAATTAGTATAGAGAAGATTTACAGGAAAGTCTGCCTAGGAAGACATGGAGAAGATGATACAATTACTATTATGGATGATGGGAGGTGGCCGTATCCATAATATTTGTCACCTTAATGAGACTAGAAAAACAAATGAAGCAACTATTCAGTCCCAATAAATACACAAACTTAAAATTCCACAAGGGAAAGCAGCAGCAGAACCTTGTAGCTAGTACGTCTGTGAACTGGTGATATTTAGGTTTCTTCACAAATGGTTTTAAAAAAAAAAAAAAGCATATGGCAAATTAGACCTTAAAATTTGAACACTGTCACAGAAAGGAATGCGTTTATCTTGGATGTGCTGCTAACTCTCATGTGTTGCTATGAGGCCTATGACCAAGCTTCTTGCCACTTTTATAAATGCAACTCACCCATTTTCAGGGAAACTATTTAATTTCCATAATATGTAGGCTTCCATAAATAAATAAATCAGTGCACTGATGAGGGTTTCTTTTAAGGCAACAGTTCTGCTGCTACATAGACACCATCTCCAAAGAGGCTGGAAACCCCTGAGAAACGGGATGAGATAGACTATTATCTGATGTTAAATCATCCTCTCATCACAAGTGTTCCAAACTGTATCATTTAAGCTTCATACCATAGCAACTGGGCCTTGCATTTCTAGAATGAAAAGTTAGAGTTGTAAACTTTGAAATACATCAGACTGACTTGAGTAAGGGCTAGAAAGAAGCTGTTGTTTCCCAGGTGAGAGCAAGGAAAGATCTTCATGAGATGAGTTGCCCAGATTTATGATTCTGGATTTTGCAAAGGTGTTTCCCTGCAGTGCAGATCAAGGAAAGAATTGCAAAGATTGTTTGGTGCCTCAGCCACAGTTTGCTTCCTAATAATTAATTTACATGTCCTCGAAGTTTATATATATGCTTTTGTGCATCTTGTTTTCAGTCCTATGTTTAGTGGAGCTATGGATTTTATGAGATATAGTGACAGCAAAAGTTCATATTTGAAATATGTGTGTCTTTCTGTAGATCTAGGTTTTGATCAGAGTGATGTAATGGAAAAAATACAAGACAGTACACATGCAGAAGATGTTGTACACAGAATTTCACAGAACAGGAGAAACTGCCTGTTTCTACCCAGAGATGTGTCTGCTGAGAGTCACCCTGGAAGCTGAAGAACATCAAAGAAAAGCCTGCTCTGTAATTCAGTCTCTTAAATCAAACTGATACCTTTAGAAAAGTGTTGCAGGCAGTGAATACATTTGATGAGCCAGACCATTGTTATCTTCTTAAAAAAAAAATAATGTTGGTAAACATAGGGCTGTCCTTACACATGTGAATACTGCTTATTTCTCTCCTAATATATTGACTTCATCTTTTCCAGTTAAAAGATGTTGTCTATGATGACGTATTCAAGGCTTACTATACCTAGAGTATGGTTATAAAAGGTTTTATATCCTTTTATGATTAAAACTGACTTTTGTGTTTAACAAGTGCCATGTTGCTGAGTGGTGAGAGATGACCTTCACAGAATGTAAGCAAAAGATTCAAAAAAGGAGCTGTAATATGTCTGCTTCATAATAGGTGGATTAGAAATACACTGTTGCAGCAACGTAAGAAATTATAAAGCCTGCAATTCAGCACTGTATTTCATTCATTTACGTGAATGAATAAATTTATGAAATGCATGAATTAATCCATTTTGAAGGAGAAAAATATTTGAACTGCTGACATGAAGGGAACTCAACTGGACATTGAAAAAGGAAATGTGTGAGACTTGTCTATAGACTACAAGAGGGCACTGTTTTTCTGTGATGCAGAAAACATTTTTTATGATGCAAATTTAAGTCTGGGCATAATACAGTTGAATTTCAGTGATGTGGTTTTGAACCTATTTCCTAAGTCTTTGGCAATGATCTATCACAAGGAACCATGCAGTATTTAATCTGACTGATTATCTTGTCAATGAAATTGGTATGCTATACATTTAAAAGAAAGCTGGGCCCAAGGCTGCCTGCAGACCTCCATTTAGAAACAGAAGTGTGTATAAAAAGTTTGTAGCTATACATAAAAGTCTGAAAGAGAAGAAACTGTGGAAGTTAGACAGCAAACCGTTGTTATGGTTTTACCTCTGCTGGCAGCTAAATGCCACACAGCCACTCACATCTCTTCCCCCTGACCCTCCGCACCCCTTCCTGTGGGAAGGAGAATCAGGAGGAAGAAAATAGGTAAGACCTCAGGGGTTGAGACAAGGACAGTTTAATAAAACAACACAAAGAGAGAAGAAAACAACAGTAACAACAATAGCACTAATGAAATGATACACAAAGTAAGTAATAAAAATGAGGAAAAGCTCTACCTGTGCCTGAGATGCCAACTTTCCCTACTCCAGCTTCCCCAGAGCTACTCACTAAAACAAGTTAAAAACAGACACCTGGGTGCGAGCCCTCCCTTATATAGGGGCATGACTCAGTGTGGTACCAAAGATCCCATTGGCTGCCTCAGTTGTTTATCTGGATGTGCCCCCTCCCACCTGCAGCCCCTCCCAAGTGCTTGGGCCAACACCTCTTTGTGAGAATTAACCTGAACCAAATCCAGGACAACCATATAACACCAGATTTCCTAGTCCAAGGTGTTAGAATGAATATTTGCATATTAAGTTCTCAGTTTTCAACTCTATTGTAGTGTGCTTATCAACAACAGTCGGTGTTTGAGCAATAGCCATTATGATCATATGGAATTAGCAGAAATTAAATGAAGTTCAAATTTAATGATAAAAACCCCACAGCAGTTCATCATTTGATATAAGCTTTCATCAATCAATCAAATAAAGAAAAGCCATTGTCAGCATAAAGATATGAGATAGGATTCAGAAGTTGTGCTTTATATAGTCCCAAAATCAAAAGGAATAGAGATAGCACTGATAAATAATTTTTCATTTATTTCAACTTGCAGCTGAGAAGCCACTCCACATACTGTGCATGGTTTGCACAGATTTACTGTGCCTTCTGTACTGTGTGACACATTTACTTAGTGGCTGCTACTAAAGGTTAACGGCTTGGTCACAATCTTCATATTAAATATGGTGCAAACACTAACTTGTTATTCATGGGTCATGAGAGAGTGTCAGGGTCACCTTTTAACAGCCTTCTAACTATTTTCTTTAAATTTATGCCTGTTAGGTTGCAGGTACTCAGCTCCAGCTTCACCAAAGAGTAGAGACCATGAATAAAAAGGAAATTCCACACCTTTTAAAAAAATTTGGCCTCCAAAGAAAGATCAAAAGGGCATAAATAAATTGTCCGCTTTAAAGTAATCTGGAGGTATCCGAGTTTAGGGAATCTCTCTTGACCTTGCTGTCATCTTTCTTCCTTATTATCACAAGGCAATTGCCTGAAGACAAGATCTGATTCTTCTTTGTGTATAAACACTTGCTCATACAAGCCATTCTCCAAGTTCACACAGTGGTCTATCAATCAAAATGCAAGTTGAAAGTCAGAAACAACTACAAAACTCATGTCTGGTCATAGAGGATTTATCAGACTATGATACTGGCTTCATAATGTTTCTTGCCACAGACAGGGACAAAAAAGGACTTTCTGGGCCAGCCATACTGTTCAGGACATATATGTGCCAGTGTGACTGCTCAGAGCAGACACTGCCAGCCAGGAGAAAAGATCACAGGAGAAAAATCTGCAGCTCTGCCCGCATGACTGACAAATTCCCCTGGGTTTTTGCTACAAGACCTCTGACTTATTTCCGTTGCTTTTCTTCCAGTTTTCCTAGATCCTTCCATGGGCTCTGCAAGTTTATTCCTGCAAAGAGGAGCCTATGCCAGATGGTTGCTGCTTCTTGAAAGAGAGATTCACAACTGCCTGCCCCTCATTGTGACACTCAGACAGGTCTTCAGTTCCCCTGCCAGCTTTCACAAAATCTGCGAAGTTCTGTACATTTGTAATCTCCGCCTTCATTTAATTTTGACTAAAACTGTTTGGGTGGTTTAGGAATTATGAAGAGCACTTGGCAAAGAGGAAGCCATTGCTTCTTGCCTCATGGAGATCCTGCTTTCCAAGCCCAGTCATTCTGGCAGAACTCTTTTTACAGCTCCTCTTTTCAACGAGTGGATTCAGACAAGAATTAATACAAGAGGGTAAGGAGAGATTAATTTGGGAGGTAAAGAGGATTCAGAGTAGCATGAAGAATGCAGCTGCTATGATAAAAGCAAGAGATCTTCACTCCCTAAGAATGTATAAGTGACTTCATGTTTCTAAGGAGAAATTTAATCTTTGGTTAGATCAATGCATACAACTGGCAAAGAGCAAGCTCTTTGGGGCATACTTTTATAGGTCTGCTTATATGCAGCAGACTTCATAAAAAAATACAGGCAGAGAATGATTACTTGTACTGTAATTGACACTACCCAATTTTAATCAATGGGAATTTTGCTTCCTTAATGAAGTGGGGAAGAGGGAACTGTTTGATTTTCCTGCACAGTGAGATATACCAAAGTGTCAGAAGTTGCTGGAGCAGAAGATGACAGCCTTGTCTCCTCCAAAGCTTGTCATTTTCCCCATTATATCAATTAGTCTAACAGAAACTATACATCCTAGCCCAATCTAGGAACTGCAATACAATGAAGGGTATAATCTAAACAAGTTCCCAGTTTAACATGGAATTTCTCCAATCTGTCACACCCCTTGAAATTAGTATTAATGGCACTTAGCACCCACATCTCACTTCTTAGCTCAAAAAAGTTTAATTAGATACCATTTGTGACAGTAGTTGGTGAGGCATGGTGAGGGTGATCTGTCCCTGCTTCCATATCTTCTACACTTGCTTTTAATATTTCAGTTTAGTCAGGAGCTCCTTGTTCATCTATACAGGCCTCCTGCTTCTGTTGCTTGATTTCCCGCTCATTGAGGTAGACTGTTCTTGAGCCTGGAAGAGGCATCTTTGAAAATCAACCAGATCTCCTGAACCTCTCTTCTTTCTGAGGCTGTATGTAATGGTGCTCTTCCAAGAAGATCCATAAAGTCATCTCTCCTGAAGTCTAGATCTGTGATTCTGCTTTTTGCCCTGTTCTGTGTGTGCTTTTAGGATCCTGACCTCCACCACCTCAGGGCCACTGCAGCCAAAGCCACACCCAGCCTCCACATCTCTGTCTAGTTCTTCCCTGTTTGTAAGTATGAGGTTTAGCAGATAATCTTCCCTCATCAGCTTCTTAATCACCTGTGTCAGTAAGTTACCATCAATGCACTCCAGAGACCTCCTGGACTGCCTGTGCGCTTCTGTTGTGCCCTTCCAGCTGGTATTGGAGCAGTTAAGGTTACGTATGAGAACCAAGGCCTGTGAGCAAGAGGCTTCCTCTAGCTGTCTGAAGAAGGGCTCATCTACTTAGTCCTGATCAGGACATCTGTAGCAGATGCCCATGACAATGGCATCACTCTCACCTGGCTCATCAACAGTCCCAAGGCAGAGCTCCATGCATCTTCTTTGCTATCACATAAAGGGCAACTCACTCTGATCACCATATCATCCTGTCCTTCTTATATCCATCCTTAGCAGCACTCTGGTTTTGTGAGCTATACTGCCAAATCCCAATGGTATTGCAGCCCTGCAAATGCATGCAGACCTCTAAATCCTCCTGTTCATTCCCCATGCACCCTCTACTGCCGGAAGTCACAAGCTTCCAGCATTCACCATCACAGAAATCTCAATTTTCCAATCTGATAAGCACAGGTTATGCCTGTCCCTCCACCCCCATACACCTTGGAGTTTGGACTGGTGAAGCTGCAGGGTCTCGGAGAAGATCCAATCTCCTTTGTGGCATCCCTGATGCAGTGCAACCTGCTGACCTCCTGCAGTTCTTTTGTGCAGCTCCTACACAGAGCCTCCCTCAACATAGTCCTACTGCAGGCAGGGAGCCCAACTCCCTGGCCCCAGTCCCAAAGAGAGTCTGCAAGTATCCCAGCAGCCCCAGACCTGCAGGGCTGCATCCTCCCTCTGGAGTTCAGTCCAGGGTCAGGCCTCTGCTGTGCCAGGGTAGTTGTTCCTGTGGGTATTGGGGAACCATTGCTGAGCATGTGTACACCACCCTCAGTTTCTGGTCCCTTTCTGTGTGACATCCCACAGAAGCTGTTGCATCTCCTGGCTTGTAGAAACCATGACTAGGTGCTACAGCCATGAGTAAGAAGGAGGTTAAATCAGTGCTCCAGCACTCCGTAGCCTGAGAGGAGCAGAGCCTGCATCCGAAGACCAAGCACATTGTCAGCATCAAGCTGGAAGTGAAAAAAAGAATTAAACATTGCTGCCTCTCTTGTGCTAGGATATTGATTAGAACCTAGTCACAGGAAGATTCAGATTTTAATTTTTACATTTATAAGTGACGAAAAACCAGCAACCAAACTCTACCAAAAATGCACTCAGATTAAAAGCCAGTGTTGAGCCTGACCCTGGTAAGGGAGTAGGTAAGGGAGATAGATCTGAAGTGCCATAGGTACCTTTTCCTATCTCTCCATGAATTTAAGGGTCTGTTAACTGGAGAATTGCAAGTGCATTATCTGACACAGGACTAATATACTACCAAAGAAAAACAATTACTTCAGCATAGTGAACTGACCCAACTCCACTCTGTGCTTCAGAGACTTATGAGAAAGCTAGTGAGAGTGACTTCGAAATCTGTTCGGAGTGCTGCCTTGGTACCTAGTGTGAGATGCAGTTTCTTTCAGCTAGCAGGAAGAATGTTTCTAAGAGCAGCCAGAATAGATGCTAGTCTAGTGACTTTTTGTATAATAAAATTAAGAAAAAAAAATTAATTCCTCCAGGGACAGCTGGTAATTAGAAAAGTCTCCAAAACTGGTTCATTAAGCCGTTTGCTGGCCAAGTACAAATTCTGCACAGAGAAAAAGAAATTACAGTCTGTGTTTTAAATGTTATTACATGTTTTAACTGTCATTACGATCAGCTAAAGGAGTTAATGGTATTAGAATTAGTGCCTGCATCTCTGTGGGAAAAGTAGGTTCAGACAGGGCTCATTATACCATAAGTGGAATGGCCATTTGTTAGCTATCGATTGTGATTCCAGCTATCTGGAGACTGCTGTGCTGTCAGATATAGCATGGATTTTGTGCCCTCTCTACCAACTCTTGACAGTTACTGGGTACAGAATCCTCACCACTAAAGTCATGTGGGATGGGGGACTGGCCTGTCTGGTTGCATGGTGCAAAATATATTCACAGCTCAAGAAATGAAACTCATAGCTTTTTCTGAAGGAGACAGCTGGGCAAAAATAGATACCATCTTTAATTGGCTCTATATAAGCATGCATATAATTATGTGTGTATACACATAAATATAAAACACATAGTTATAAATATACATATATAATGGCATGTATAAACATACACACATAAGTACACAAATATGTGTGCGTGCATGTGCATGTTTATGCATGCATAACTATGTTGGCATGTTGTAGACAAAATTGGTATTGGGAATTTATTTTTCCTATTAAAGCTGGTAAAGCATCTTCTTCTTCTGGATGCTTTTTCCAGTGTTACAATTAAAATGTTACAATCCTGAAGAATGTGCTCAGAAGTGCCTGATAAATCACATGGCTTCCTCTGCAGGATTCAGCATTTTGAAGTAAGTGGACAGAAAATTGGAGTCCCATGCATTGAATCCAGTTTACAAGGCAATGCTGAAAGGAAGAAACCTAATGCTGTCTTTAGAAATCAAGTCTGTGAATATAAAGGAAGGACTGAAGAAGAATTAAATGTCTCAGTTGCGAGTTCAAACCCCAATCTGTTTGTAGAGGCAGTGGTATAGAGCAGCCGTGTCTGTTTTGGAGAGGTCTGTGCCTGCTGTGTTGACTCACTGTGGTAGGAACTTTTAAAACTAACTGCACGTGGCTTTGTTCTAGCTTGAAAGGCTGTTGAATGATTTGTCTGCACAGGGTGGAGTTGAGAGCTGCAGCTGGGAGCTGCATGGTTTTGAACTGTCACAACCTACTCCTTTCCACAAAATGTTGAGGTTTCATCATCAATTTCTGCTCCAATGTGGCACAAGACCACAAACTTTTCATTAACTTGTGGATAATATAACCTTGCTGAATAATGTACTGAGTGGACAGTATCAACCTCCTTGTGGATAATACAGCCTTCCTAGGAACGATCAATGCTCTGATGTTTAAGGGGCTGCTGAGATGTGCAAACACACTGTTGCACACAACCCCCCCCAGCCCCCAAATCCCAAATGGTATCTATTTCATTTGAGTGCTCCTGTCTCCATCTTTATTACAGGTGAATACTTGTAAGTCCTATGGTATTTCTCTCCTATTTCTTCTAGGAACAGGAAATAGAACTTTGTCTCAGCAGGGATTCAAAGGGATGCTTCATTATGTAATTAGGAAAACAACTGCAAAACATTGGACCACCAGAAAATTGGTTACTGTATTTTTACTGCTATTAACCATCAGTTAACTGCTCCTAAAATTTGCTTGTAGCTGAAGATCCAAGTACACTTTCATTAGCATGTGACAGAATTTTTGCCATTAAAAGTAGTAACAGTTCTGGTTACTCAGAGGGATCTCAGTTGCTCACCAGGCCAGCAAGAAAACAGGTGAGCATAAACCGTGACAGGGAATCTGGGGAATGTATGTGATATATGAATGTATATATTGTTCAACAATTTATTCCCTGCAGGTGACCACCACATCCCTCTGCCCAAACTAGTGCTACTCTAGCAAACTCAGTAGGAACAAAGTTGCAAATAGTCTTTGCAAATTCCCTGGTCCAGTCTGTCATCCTTTGTAGCCTCTAGTTCATCATTCCTCTTATTGGCACAAAAAGCCTATAGAGAAAATGCAGGTGAATATATGAGCACAGGTAGATATAGATCCTATTTGCTGCCTGCTCTGGTGTCAGGACCCAGCTTCTGACAAAGGTGAAGCAGGTGTCTAAGGACAGGAACATCTGAAAGCACAACAGCCTATTTGCAAGGGGATGTCTGTATCCCTCCAACACAGGTTGCCCTGAGGCAACAGTCTTTTTTTTTTTTCAAGTTTACATAGGTATTCCCTAGTCTCACTTGCACTGTTTTACCAGCATATCAGATCTAGTAACATGTATATTTTATTAAAATCACATAATTCATATCAGAATCATTCTTACTTGGGCTGAGCAGTGATTTACCCACCAATTATTTAAGAAAATTATTTTCAGGATAACATGCTACTTACAAAACACACCTTATTCTCCCTGGAATTCATTCAGATTCTTGAGAGACCTAGAAAGAATTATGTTTTCCTCCCCTATTCTTTTCTTTTTTTTTTTTTTTTTCCTTCATAATTTCATGTTGCATTAGGGGCCTAAGTGTTATAATTCTACAGGGCTTGACAGAATCTCTTCAGTGGTGTGTCTTTCTAGTAGAGACTGTTCAGTATCAAAATATCTTCCTCATTTAGTACAAATATGAGAGGTAAAAGGTGAAATTCATATGAACTCTATTTAAAAATTACTATTTAGTGTGAAGTGGGTTTAGTTTGGCAATTTGATGTTAGGATAATGCTTTACTAGTCTACCATCTACCTTTTTCTATGCTTTTCCCTCCTTGTATCTTGCAACTAAATACAACATGTCTATACTTATATAATCTCTTTCTCTCCTCCCCTGAGAAATCAACAAAAGTGTTTTGTTTTATTTTGCTTTGTTTTTTACACAGGCTGAGAATTTTAAATCTCTGCTAGCAGACAATGTCTGAGGATATCTGCTCGTGCACCAAAATGAAGGGGAGCTCTGCAAACAGGAGTTTTCTCAGGTTTCAGCCTCTTCTGTGGTTCCCAGGGAATAAATTCTAAACAGGACAAGATGCAAAGTAAATTGTCCTTAGGCACTACTGACATCTGTGGAGGAGTGTAAAATAGGATGTGCTCAGCTGCAGATCTTGGGCCCAAAATCTTAGACGGAGAAGTATTCCCAGAGATAACTGTCCCTTCTGAGACAAGCCCAATCCTGGATTTTTCCTGAGAAGGGGATGATTTCTTGGAGGAAAAATCCCAGTCCCGTGAGTAAAATGTGTATCCTGCAGGATTTGGCCATGGGATAACAAACAGATTGTATCACAAGGGACCTGAAAATTGTTTTTGCATGACTTAATGTCTTGCAAAAACTTTTAACCACAGAAAAGGCATAGGCTATTGCTCTGAATTATCTGTTTGGCTAATGCTGGCTTTAGAATAACATAGGAGATGGCTGCAAAATATACTTGCAGACCCTTGCGTATATATTTGCATTTTTGGTCCTTCTCTACATGAAACTATTGATAGAGAAACAGAATCAAACTCTGGGGAAGGTTGTCTTCTACATAGGAGCTGGATGAGTAATTTATAAGGCTTTGGTTTCTGGTCTTATGAGATCTGTGTTCGAATTAATTGCTTTAATTGCTAAACCAACGTACTGCTGTCTCCTCTGATGACCAGAAAGGCAGTTTTCTAGTCCGATAGCTGGTCACTCTGAGACTGATCCATTGAGAGAAGTGAAGCATATAATGCTTTTCAAAGACATTTGTTGGCTATATTATATTGCAACTCCTGACACAGGTGCACGTGCACGTGCACCCACACAAACCCCTCTCAAACTCTAGCAGTAAAACCACTCCAAGGCTAGTTTGTTTATGCCACTGCTATATCACTCACATATATCAAGTAAATCTTGCTGGTGCTAATGAATAAAATGTAGAGTTTTCAAGGTATTGCTGAGGAATGGAGTGCACGGGTTCTTTTCTTCCTTTGGTTGAGAAAGATGTAGGTGCTGACTTAGATAGATAGATAGATAGATAGATAGATAGATAGATAGATAGATAGATAGATAGATAGATAGATAGATAGACAGACAGACAGACAAATGTCAGTATCAGCAGCAGGATCCTAAGTGGTTCTACACAAGTAATCTGACCTGACATTTTATAGCTCATGCAGCCTCTTTTAGCTCAGTGACCTTTGCTGGTAAAGTGCTGCAGGTGGGGCCTGGTCCAGTACCCACTGAGGGGAAATTAGAACCTTCTTTTTACTTCACGTACATTTTGATTTGGGCCACATCTAGAAACATAAATGGGAATGCAGGACATCATATCAGCCTGACTTTATGAAGCGTATGACAGACTAGAGAGATTAGCCTGACTCCAAAAGAGTATGGCTATAAAAAAATTTACTACAGCTAATGTCAGAGAGGGAAACACCTTTGAGAAAGCACACATAGAGAAGGAACCTGAATGTCCTCTGTGGATGTGCACAGGCATTCAACAAAATAAGTAAGAAAAGAGTTTGTCCTGAGTTAGCAAACTGAAGTTTAAATTCTCCTATCTAGAAAGTAAGGTCTTTGCAATTCTGAAGATACAAACACATAAATCACTCCCTTGTGAGATCTGATTTCTTCTCAAATGACTAAATAAAGAAGAGTGTATTACTACACTGATACATAGTGTGTCAGCATTCATGGGTTAGTATTACCCACTATATACTGGTCCAGTAAGGTAAGGATAAAGTGTAAATGGAAGTCAGTGTTCTCTGTCTAAAATGTACAGTTCAGTGGAGTGACACACAGCTGATCTGGCCACTGTGCATTGATGAATAATTGTTCTCATGAGACGGGGGGACTGAGCATGATGTACTTACCATAAAAATTAAAGAGGCTGTGTCTGGCATGATGGACAGCTGGAAATGATGTTTTGTTTTCCACACTTTGGGAAGACAGTTCACTCTACTGTTATTACTTGTTTTGTGGAGAGGGCCCCTGGGGATTCTCTGCTGTCTCTTACAATGCCACAAATCAGTATTTTGGCATGTACACCTCTGACTGTACATAACAAATCTGTGCAAAGGAATCTGGAAAAAAGCAGGGTCTGTAATCGGGTGCAAAATATTTTAAATTACTTTCTCTGACATCTTTAACTACCGAAAGATGCATATGCCTTTACCATTGCTCCAAAGCAGATCCAGTGACAGTAACAGCATTTGATGACTGAGTGCTGGTGACCCAGGCCTGTTGGGTGCTGGTAACTTACATGTTCTTCTAAATACTCTCAATTTCCATGGAAACTGTAAAGAATCAAGGTATTAAGGCTTATATAATTTACATTTTCTTGTACTTGTTAAGGAAAGCATTATTTTAAACTGAACTGAAAACACTTTAGTGCAAGAAGGCTCTAGTTTGTATTACAGATGCCAATGCTACATCCTCATACAAATTCTGAATGCAAATCTCATAGTAACATTGTAGGTCTTGTTTAAACACTCTGTAAAGGCAAAGTTTGTCTAAGTTGCATTTGCAGCTGCTTTTCCCACCTCTAAGGTTGCTAATGAGGTAGAGAAAATCACATGCCACTGCCCTTGCCTCTCACCAGAGATATTTCCCTTCATCAGTGCTTTAACTGGTCACATTACTGCTCTCTAGCCTCCTTCTGTAAAATGCCCTGAGTTATTTAAAACCAGCCTTTCTTAGTGTTGTTTTGTTTCTTAAGAAAAAAACAAACCAGTCCAACAGGAAAATATTTCTGAGAAAATATAGAGGGTAATTACATGGAAAATTATACTAGGAGACCTGAGGTTTAGAAAATGCTGTTGTCATGGGAGGAACAGGGTCTGCAAGTGCTACCCTGTATAACCTGCATCTTCTACAGTCAGCATGGTTTATTACCTCTGTTCTCAGAAAATTTGTCCCTCAGCAGTTCCCCTGGAGGAATTAGGACAAATTAGCATGCTTCTTTAGATATATTCCTGTCTCAACAAAAGGACATGGATCAAGAGCTTTTGGACCCATCTATTAATTTCCAAAAGAAATACTGGATCCATGGACTGGAGGTGCCAGCTTCTTGCTCTCTTAAGTTGACACTTTATTGAAACATCATGGTTTAACTAAGCCCCACATAGTCACTCACTCACCCTCCCCTCCACCCCAGCTCATGTGAGGGAGAGAATAGCACATGTAAAAGTGAGAAAATTCCTGGGTTGAGATGAAGACGATTTAATAGGTAAAGTAAAAGTCACACATGCAAACCAAGCAAAAAAAGAAATTCATTCACCACTTCCCATCAGCAGGCAGGTGTTCAGCCATCTCCAGGAGAGTAGAGCTCCATCATATAATGGTTACTTGGGGAAACAAACAACATCACCCTTTTCCCCCCTTTCATCGTCTTCCCCCAGATTTATATATTGATTGTGATGTCACATGATGCAAAATATCCCTTGGGTCAGCTGCCCCAGCTGCGTCCCCTCCCATCTTCTTGTGCACCAACAGCCTACTCGCTGGTGTGATGGGGAACAGGTTGTTTTTTTTTTCATTTTGTCTAACCACTTGTGCAAGAACTTCATAGCCACATCAAAAGCTTTAGGGAAAACACCTTTTTTCAGCTTGCAGCTATAACTTTATACCTGGTTACATGACAAACCACACATGTTTTGCATGCAAGCCTTATATATATATATATATATATTCACAGTTTCCTTAAGCAATCAGATTTGAAGGTCTTTCTACAACAGGCTTTTTACTGCTTGGCTTTGGGAGTTTTTCTCATAAGCTGTTTTTACAAAGGTGTGGAAAACTGCACAGAGAAATGTTCCTGCAGGGTAATTATCTGGTTGCCATATCACCTGAGCATCTGAGAGCTTTACAGGTTTCAAAGCGTTTATCTTTACAAGACCTCTGTGAAAGAGCGTAGTGTTTTAATGCCATTTGTGAGGAAGAGGATGAGGAAGAGGCATGCTGCATCTCTGTGGAGTGGACACACTGCTCCACAACATGGCCTCTGTGTCCTACACACAGCTCTAAACCTTCCGTGCAGCCAGAGCAATGGGGTTTTCTTTCTACAAAAGGGAAGGAACTGATCTGCTTTAATTCTTACCTTGGTATAGACCTGGGATGTGACCAGCTTGAATGCCTAAGTCTGGGAGCTCTGCAGCAATCCCATGTCTACCAGTTTACATGTAGCTTAAGTGACTTGCTGAAGATGATACAGGAAATCTGAAGCAGAGTAGGTAGAACATGGGCTGTGGGCATGTGGTTCAGACTATGCACTATGGTATTACAGATACCTATGTGGAGCTGATAGGTACAACACAAGGTCTGCAAGAAATCTGATCCTTTTTGGTGCAGCAGGTGAAAGCAAGTGTCAAAAATTAGAGTAGTCATTTAGCAATGTGTTATAAAATTCAGTTAGGTCCAGTTGGGAAGCTTTGAGAGGTTTAGATTTCTCTAACCCTACACCACCCAACAGCCGATGAATGGATATGATGCTTTTTATAGCATGACAGTATTCAAGCCCTACTTGAAATGTTCCTGCCTGTCCTGTTACTTTAAATGACATTCCAGCAGATCATTTAATGAGGAGTAAAAAACCAGTTGTGGAATTAAAAAATGTTTAGAGCACCTGCTTTATCACTGGAAACACCTTGGAAGGAGGTATGAACCTTGACTGGTATCTTCAACTGTCTGACACATTACTGCATTTTGCATATTCAGCAATAATCTTTACAGAATCATAGAACAGAGGAGGTTGGAAGGGACCTCAAAAGATCATCTGGTCCAACCTTTCCTGTGAAAGGGAGACTAGATGAGATTATCTAGTAGCCTGTCTAATTGCATCTTGAAAACCTGTAGCAATGACAACTCTACCATGTCCTTGGAGAGGTTGCTCCAGTGATCAATAGTTCTCACTGCAAAACAAATTATTTTTTACATTGAGATGAAACCTCTCCCAGTGAAACTTTTACGTGTTACCCCTTGTCTTCTCCAGGTGGCTCCTCCATCCTCTTTGTAGCTGCCCTTTAAGTACTAGAAAACTGAATGAAGTCCCTCCATTAGTCTTCTCTTCCCCAGCGAAAAAACACTTAATTCCTTCAGTGTTCCTCAGGTTCTCCATCCCTTTTACCACCTTTGTGGCCTTCCTTTGAGCCAGAGACAGATCCTCCAGTCTGTCTCATCTTTCTTGAATTGTGAGGATAAGAACTGGACACACTACTCCAGGTACAGCCTGACTAGTACTGGCTAGAGTGGGATGATCACATCTCTTGCCCTGCTAGTAACACCCTTGTGGATGCAGCACAGGATCCAATTTGCCTATGTTGCTGCAGTAGCACACTGCTGATTCATTTTCAGCTTGTTGTCTATCAGGACGCCCAGGTCCCTTTTAGCAGGGCTGGTCCACACAGAACCTTGCCTGTATTGGGCTCTTTGGTTATTTCATTGCAGGTGCAGGACTTTGTACTTGTCTTTATTAAACTTTGTACTGTTCTCGCTAACCCACTCTTCCACCCTGTCCAGGTCAATTCACAGAGTCACAGAATGGTAGGGGTTGGAAGGGATCTCTGGAGATCATCTAGTCCAAATCCCCTGCTAAAACAGGTTCACCTGGAGCAGTCTGCACAGGGTCAGGTCAAAGTGGGTTTTTAAAGTCTCCAGAGAAGGAGACTACAACCTCTCTGGCCAGCCTGTTCCAGTGCTATGTCACCCTCATAGTAAAGAATTTTTTTCCTTATGTTCGGGTGGAAATTCCTGTGTTCCAGTTTGTGCTCATTGCCCCTTGTCCTGTGGTTGGGCACCACTGAAAAGAGTCTGGCCTCATCCTCTTTGTATTTATAAGCATTGATAAGATCCTGTCTCAGTCTTCTCTTCTCCAGGCTAAACAGACCCAAGTGTCTCAACTTATCCTCATAAGAGATGCTCCAGACCCCTAATCATCTGTTTCTCCCCACTGGACTCTGTCCAGTAGTTCCCTGTCTCTTTTGAACTCGGATGCCCAGAACTGGACACAGTACTCTGGATGTGGCCTCACTAGAGCAGAGTAGAGGGGGAGGAGAACCTCCCTTGATCTGCTGGTCACACTCTTCTTGATGCACCCCAGGGTACCATTGACCTTCTTGGCTACAAGAGCACACTTCTGCCTCATGGTAAACTTGTCCACCAGGACTTCCATGTCCTCCTCCATGGAGCTGCTTTCCAGCAGGTAAACTGTACTGATACATGGGGTTATTTCTCCCCAGGTGCAGCATTCTACACTTGTCCTTGTTGAATTTCATTAGGCTGCCCTTCCCCCAGCTCTCCAGCTTTTCCAAGACAATTCAGCAAGAAACTTCTTTTTCACCAGGCTGTTGGTGATTTTCTTAGACAAAAGCATCCACATATTTTGTGAAGGCAGAAAAATGCACCCCATTATCTACCGCTTGAATCCTTCCATTTGTCTTTGCAATGCACTCAGAGCTCCAGGGCATGGTTTTGATAAATAATTAAGGACTAATCCTGGAAATGCTTTGTGTGTGGAGCTGCCATTGAAATCTATGGGTGTTCTGAGCCTGGGGAACCTGCCCTAGTGGGCTCTCAATCTTACAACATAAACCAGAGGAATTTTGTTTTGCAAAGCGAGTTTTTTGCAAGTGAGTGTTCGGTAAAATAATGAGCACATGTGTACTAAGATTTTATTTCTCATCATTCTTTGCAATGAGGAAGTACACTGTAGTGTTTGTATCCAATAACAATGGAATGCTGGAAAACAACAGTGGATTTCTGGAGATTTTGTCTTCTTCAGTTTATAAACAAGTCACTATTGACTATAAATCACTATCAATATTTCATCAATTAGTAGATGAAAGACATCTCATCAGTCATTAAAATATTTATAATCATTACATTATCCTATGATTCTATGAGTCTGCTTACATGTATATAAGTAACCAGAGTCACTCTGAGTTTCTCTCCCGGTTAAAAATACCAGAGATAAAATTGTAAGCAATTCAAGGTTAGCTCTTAAGCATAAATGACTAAGATACCTGATAAAAAACAAACATGATGGATGGCATAATAACATATAAGATAAAGCTTAATGAGAAACGCTAGTGTTCTGAAAATTCTGTATGAAAAAAGTGTTTTGCACTGACAATATTTGAGTAATTTCTTTGAAATTGTTAGCTATTTTACCATCATCATTATTATAAGATTTTTTTAAAACAAAATTGTAGCTGAGCTTAAAGGTCAAGAACTGCAAATAGATGAGACCTTCCTTTACATATACTGTCTGCTTTTGAAATGCAATTTTTTAGTTCTTTTTGTAATGAAAATTTGAGTTAATCTCTCATTTTTTAACGCTATTTATTTACAAAGCAAAAGCTATGTGTCTTAGTGGGCTGAAAAGCAGATTATTAAAAAGTCAGATACATACTGTCCTAAACTGAAGCGTTGCCTTTACTTGCTATTTTAAAAAATGTCTACCCCAGCAGACCCACATGGCAATGGTCACATAAGTCATATTTGGGTTCGCAGTGACTGGCAAATGAATTGAAGTCTGCTTCTGAGCTGTGTGAAGTGATGGGCCAGTGGTTGATATTTGGGGTTTTTTGTTTGTTTGAGACTCACAGTGTGGCCCATTTTGAACACTGTTATTCCCTGTGCTGGGTCTGTCTGCCATGGACCAGAGACCTGATCCCAGGGATGTGTCCTGACCTCTTGCTCCACATCTGGATAGGGCAGCAGCAAAGTAACCCCAGCTCCTCTCTCTCCTCAAGGGGAAACATGGTATAGGTGCATGAGTATTTGAACTCTGGTGTGCAGACTTGGTAGTTAATAGCTTTTTAAAAACTCTGTTTACCTATTATATCTTCCTTTCACCCTCTCTTTTCAAGTAATGCTGGGAAAAGCTTGACAGGGCATGAAATGTAGTAGAATTAAATACTATGATATATGCATGAATTCTTGTATGAATTCCCTCTCTTTAAATCATTGAAACCACACTGCTATAAAAATGTTTCTGGCTTGTAAATATTGATAAAACTGTATTTCTAATATGTGAATAGAATTATAGTTGGACAAATTAAATAAAATGCCCCTATGTGAATAAAATTTCTTTCTACAGAACACAGCATTTGAGGTTAACTTTCATCCAACAGCCTTCTGAAAATATTCTTTAACTTCAAAGGAGAGCCAGAGAGCAGCAGATATAAAATCCAGAATACATTTTTCCTCTAAACTGTAAGGATGCTGTCCAGATTGCTTTCATCAAATGATTCACATGGCTGTATGGCTTAATTTTTTCACTTGCTTCCAGATCTGTTCATAGCTGTGATCTGATCTTTGAGAACTTATAGACATCATACTTCCATTCATTCAGCTAAGGGGAAGGGGGTTAACAGAGAACTTGCCAAAGCTCATCACAGTGGAGAAGAGAGGTATGAAGGTGCTTACTGTGTGACTTCAGTCCTCTGATCTCATCGCTTCCCTGCACAGGGCAAGTACCTGAAATGAAGGATTTTCTGGGGGAACTTTTTCTGTAGTCTGCAGGTAGGACAGCAACAAGAGAGATAGGACCACGTCTTTCCTGTAGCAACAATCTTCTCACATGAAGACTATAATATTGGCCAGATCTACCAGATGTAAAATTAGGATAGCTGGGTAAGGTTGGCACAACACAGAGTGCAATTCTGGTGCGAGGGAACATGGATGTGCCACTATGTGCTTTAGTGACTGAACTTAATTTAATTTTTTACCCTTCCCTGTGTTTTTTTATAACTTTTTATGCTTTCATTGAAAATGTGCACAAAGGGCACAGAAATGCTGGTACTCAGAAGACTGTGGGCCTCCTTTTCCTCAGCCTGCTTTCTCTCCCTGCCCCTTCTCCCTCAAGGATTTTAGCCTGGATGTTTGTGATCCCGGATGGAGGATGTGCTAGAAAATAGGCTAAGCAAAACACAATGGGGCAAAGCCTGCAACTGGAGAATAAGAAGGTGTGAGAAAATGATATATCTCATGAAAGTCACGCAAACATTGAAACTTTAAATAAAAAGCTAACAAAAGTGTTTGGCAAATAGTGAATGGTGATAACAACACTACTGCTGCCCAAGCTGAAATAAGAAAAGCAGCTTCACTTTGATTCACTTTTACATTTATACTTTTGAATCAGCAAGAAGCTGAATGTCTGAATGGGCTGTTAGAGTGAGAAATACCAGCTGGACCCCTGCCTGATGTTAGTGGAACAACTTTTGAGATGTACACAGTAAGCTACTGGCATAAAGCAATCTGTGCAGAGTAAGCATTAGTGTTTCTGGTTTTAGCTTGATGAAAACCTTCTGACTTAAAAAGTGGGGTTTTTTTTTCAGTTTGGACTTGGGGAAAACTTACTTTAAGAATGGAAAGTGGGTTTCAAGTTTTGATAGATTCTGCTGAGATAAAAATGCTAAAAAAATGAAATAAGGGTTACACTACACCTCTCCAGAACACAAAAGAAAAAGTGGGTCTTTGTTTGATTTTGTTTGTTTGGTTGGTTGGTTTGTTTTGTTTGTTGTTGGGTTGGGTTTTTTAACCAAGCAGTTACCAGAGGGCTGCAGTCTTGTTGATATGATATCAATACTATCTATTAGATAGCATGTGTCAAGGGTTATGTCTGGGCTGGCTACCAGACAAATTATAGATGTGCTCTATTAAGCCCTTTCCCCTCTCAGAGGGGAAGAGAAAGGGGATAACAGAGATATGCTTCCATGAATTGGAAGAAAAAACTAAAGCAGCTTTAATGAAAATAATAATAATAAAATGGAGTATATAAAAATATATACAAAATCAATATTGAAACCAACAGCAATTACATCACTGTCACCACGGATGCTGTGGAGAAGGCACTGGGGAAGCCCCAGACTGGTCTCAGCGGCAGATAGGAACTGGATTCAGGAGCTGGATTCTGGAACTGGATTCAGGAACACAGGGATCAGGATCAAAGACAGAGTGGACAGAGTCCTCTTTGATGCCGACCATTGAAGAGGCTTCACCCTCATAATCCCTCAGCTTTATACTGAATATAACATATATGGGCTGGAACCCCTCCTTGGCCTGTTTAGGGTCACCTGTCCTGGCAACTCCTCCCCACAGGTGTGGCCTTTTACTTTCTGCACTGCCAACATGGTACACAAGTTCCAGCAGTGACCTTGGTCTGCACAGCAGCGAGTATAAGCAAGAGCCTTTGTGCACACCAATCCTTGGTAGTAACTCTAAACATCGAGCGTTATCACTGCAAAAACAGACACTGTCTGCGAAAATATGCCGTTAATTTCAGAAAGTGCAGCTATTTAGAAGAGACTAAGCTGAAAAGTACATCACTAAACAGAATTAATTCTGGTCTAACTCAGACCAGGAAAACATGTTTGTTTTTTTTAATGAACATTATGATGCTATGTTAGCAAAAATAAACCCATTAATGGAATTATCAGTTTATATCATTAAGTCTGATGATGAAGGAGTTCTAGTTTTGATCAGATAGCTCTATCTCAAGGGTATCTGGGAACAGACTGGCAATCCCATCAATTGTTTTATCTGTAGCATTCTCATCTGATGCATCCAACCGTGTGTGCTCGGGATGTCCTTTGATGGAATAAGGGGAATTGAAATATCATGTACATGAAAATAACATGACAGTTTCATGCTTGTCATCAGTTATATAGTGTCTGTTCTACATGGGGGATTGTGCTTGCATGTTGGTAATGAGTGTTACATAGTGCTATATAAAAAAATGTTATATTATGACTTTTGGGGTTTCAGAAGTGTTGCCTGTAAGGTTTTACCCAACAGTAGGCTTGTAGTTGCTTTATGTCAGTTGTGTCAGAAAATTTGCAGTACGGGGTGTTCCTCTTCAGAATACAAAAATAGATGTAGTCTATTAATGAAGGAATGTAAAAGGAAATAAATCCTAATACCACTGAGTTAGTCTTGTTTTAGACATAAGCTATTGCTAGATCTAAGCACTAGTCAAAAGATTATGCAGTTGGCAATGCTTTTATCCAAATAATATCTTTGATCAATTACACCACGTGGCTAAACTTTATCTTAATGAGCAGCTACACCATTTCCTCCCAGTGAGACTTGGACACCTTGGAGTACTTGCTTCCTCTTCAACATGATCTTTTGGGGAGTGGGACTGAAATACATGGTTGAAAAAAAAAAAGGCAATGGTTATGTGCACTCACTCTTTTGGCTCTTTCCCCTACTTCTGTTTGTTCTTAAATGACAAATAGTTGGATAACTGTATTGTGACCTCTCTGGTTGTTGGTCTATCTCTCCAGTTAAACAGATGATTGTCAAATTGAAGGTACAATTCTTTATTTTTGTGGACTACTGATATTGCATGTTTGCTTGTACACACATTACTGTTTTATTGATACACCCTGATACAGCTTTCATCACTTGTATTCTTACAAAATCCTCAGGTAATCAACATTAGATTTTTTTTAGTATCCACTTCAGATACTCTCTTGGATCCTCTTCTATTCTACTCTTCAAACACCCTCTCTGGTGTGTTTTAACAGGTATAATCATATATAAGTAAGTGCATGACATTAGTGCTGTGTTGCTGTCACAGAGGCTACACTCTCTTCACACTTTTTATTCACTTTTTAAGAGTGAATTTAGTAACCATGCAATATATTGAGAGTTCTGAAATCCTAACTCTTCTGTTTTTCCACTGGAATAGGTATAAAGCAAACAGAGAACATGAATTTCTATGCACAGTATCTACCTTGTACTTCAACCTTGACTTTTTGCAGGCTCTCAAGACAGAATGGAAATTCAGTCTCTGTGTTTGTTAATACTGTAGCTTTCCAGCACCAGTTGTCCAAAAGAGTGTTGCTTCATCCCAGCTGTGAGGAGTATTCTCTGTAAAGGGCAGGGCATGCCATTTATTGTGGCTGTCACTTTAAACTATATTTGGTTGGAAACAGTCATAAACAGAAGTCAGCACCTTCATTCAGCGAGAAATATCTGCTATTTGTCTTGTTTAGTAGAGAGTAAAATTAATTTTAAATTAAAAACATTTAGAATTGGATCAAAAAAACTAATTTCTTTTATGGTGGATTGTGTTTACAATCTTGTCATTAAAATTCAGCAGATAAAGATTCCAAAATGGAAATTTTATGTTTGGCTGCAGAGCATCAGACAGCCTAGTTCTGTCAGATGAATGTCAAACTTAAACACCAGCATGACTGAATGTGGCCTCCTGATATTTGAAGCTGGATTTCCGGGTGCTTTTTCTTTCTCTAATCAAGTAATGCAGATCAACAATAGTGTGAATACTGGACTATGTCACACTCTTGAATCAAAAGAGAGAAAAAAACTTGCAGCATTGAATGTAATACCCAGCCTGAAAGATTGCCTTATAGCACCAACCCTGTAAACTCCCATGACCTGATATGGCATTTAAGTCTGAAGTGATTTATCCCTCTCACACCCAACCCTAACAAGATCGAGTTTTACCAGCAGTGCAGAAAGCTACAGAAATACGGGAGAACACTCAGTAAATAGCCAGGTCAAGAAAGGATCCAGGACCAGGAAAACAAGCTTTGTGATGGCTTGTGAAGTTTACAGTTCAGTCTATTCTGTTTACTGAAAAGATACTGGAAGCTGATGGTATATGATGGGTGGTTACATACAATTTCTGCATAGGTAAAAGAAATGTGAAGTGAAAAAGAGACTGTTCAGCTTTCCGCAGGAGATTGACTGATTTCAGTGGCTGAGAATTTAAATTTGATTAATCCCATTTTGAAATATGATGTGATTGGCCATTAAAAATTAAGTATTGGAGAATTTTAGAACAAAACAGTGTGATAGTTCCAACATTAAAAGAAGGGAAGAGGTTTTTCGTGTTGTTGGTTTGGCTTTGTTTTCTTCCACTCCTTTCTAAAGTGTACATTTTAATCCAGAGTCTTGAAGAATTTCTACAACCTTTACACACAGAATATGATCCTCTCCTTTGGCCTTCGCTAGGCTCATGAATACATCCTGGAGCACTACTCTGGTTTACTAAGATCCATCAGTATGTGGTTGTTTCAAAAATATGAATAATAGCTTTTCTATTGCTAAATTCAGTTTCTTGATTAATAGAGGCCCTCTGGATCAAGACTGCAAAAAGGGAAGCAGATGAATAGTCTTCAATTTGCTTGACCTTGTCTTCTAAAGATGCCTAAATCCGTATCTATACTAAAATTTCTTTCCAGCAGGCCAATTCATCTCCTATTTCATTTTAATTGACCTTTTGAAATGCTAGTGCAATAGAAAAACCTAATAGCAAAGAGCAAGATTAATACAGATATTTTGTTCCTAGTCTGTAAGAAATAACCTAACTATTTTACAGAAAAGGAACTAAATTGTATAAAAGATACTACACAAACTGCGGGAAAGCAATAAATATCAGCTAGGAACTACAGATAATGCTATCATATTTGCATCTATTGCCTTCACTAAGTATTTCTAGGATCTTATAAATTAATATAGTTTTGCAGAACATCATTTATCAGCTTTCTTCAGTGTTTATGTCTTCCTGAAATACAAGTACACTGCATTAGAAATGATATTATATAGAAAAAGGAACAAACTTAAAAGAACCAATATTTTATGATTAATGTTATTCTCATTTGACATTTTGAACACAATGCAATCCTCTGTAAGCCCTTTTTTTTTTTTTTTTTAATTTCTTTGTAGTGAAAGTTTTTGTAAGTTACTTTAGCTGCCTGTGAGTGGGAGTTAGAAGAAATGCTACCGTTAAAAAACATGCTGTGTTTTGAGTCTTGCTTTCAGAACTACTTTCAGACTACTGAAATCTCTTAATGAAGAAATTTCCTATGAAAGCTTCTTTTAACAGCTGTGAGGGGAAGGCAAGAACACCTGTGAATGAATTTAAGGTCTGAATTTAAGGGCCTCATCTCATATCATGAAATCATCATCTTGGCTTCTGCTTTTAACATTTATCTATTTATTTTTTTTGCTAGTAACATCTCTGGGATAGCCCTATTCCAAGAGCTTCTGGGAGTGCCAAATCCCAGAAGGAAGTTCAGGGAATGCATTAGAGGATAGGGCTGGGCAAAGGCAAACCTAATGAAGTTCAGCAAGGACAAGTGTAGAGTGCTGCACCTGGGGAGGAACAACACCATGTACTGGTACAGGTTAGGGGTAGACCCGCTGGAAAGCAGCTCCATGGAGAGGGACCTTGATGTCCTGGTGGACAATAAATTATCCATGGAACAGCAACGTGCCCTTGTGGCCAGGAAGGCCAATGGTATCCTGGGGTGAAAAAAGAAAAGTGTGGCCAGCAGGTCAAGGGAGGTTCTCCTCCCCCTCTACTCTGCACTGGTGGGACCACATCTGGAGTATTGTGTTCAGTTCTGGTCTCCAAAGTTCGAGAGACAGGGGAATACTAGAGAGACTCCAACAGAGAGCTACAATGATGATTAGGGGACTGGAACATCTCTCTGATGAGGAAAGGCTGAGAGCCCTGGGGCTGTTTAGCCTGGAAAAGGGAAGCCTGGGAGGGGATGTTATGAATGTTTACAAATATCTGAAGGGTGGGTGTCGAGTAGAAGGGGCCAGTCTCTTTTCAGTTGTGTCCTGTGATAGGACAAGAGGTAATGGTAGCAAGGTAAAACAGGAAGTTCCACCTCAACATGAGGAAAAACTTCTTCACTGTGAGAGTGACAGAGCCTGGACCAGGCTGCCCAGAGGTTGTGGAGTCTCCTTCTCTGGACACTTTCCAGACCCTCCTGGATCTGTTCCTGTGTGGCCTGCCCTGGGTGACCCTGCTCTGGCAAGGGGGTTGGACTTGATGATCTCCAGAGGTCCCTTCCAACCCCTACCCTTCTACGATAATACGCCCTTTTTCTCACCCAATTGGACATGTCCTCTGAGGAGTTACAATCTTTGTCCACACTATGAACACCTGGGCTTCATTAGACCTGACACATTGTCATCCAAAAGAGCCAACATCATCCACTACTTAAAGATGCACTGCAACTCTGCAACTTCCAGCCTTTCAAATCTCGATTTATTCAAGCTGCAGGGCTGTCCTCGCAACACCTCTGCCATCTAAACAATGGCAACTACCTACCGAATGACGGTAAATTTGATAAACTCTGCTGATTCCAAAATCTTCCTCATCGAGCTGATCTCCAGATAACTGGGAGCTTTAAATGTCACGCCAGGAGGCATCCCATCCACCACCACGCAGCCAGGGTTGATGGTGATTTTCCTGTAGGGGACTTTCACAGGGAAATTCATACCAATGGCTTCGCCTAAGGGAGAGAAGGTCATGCTTATTTTCAAGTGTACACATTTATGATTAGATTGAAGCAAAAGTCCTCAGATGATTAAAGAAACCAACTGCAAACCCCAGCTTTCTAGCAGATCTGAAACTATGAAAATTCCCTTGACAACGAACCCCTTACAGTGTCAGATATTTGGATTACACTCATGAACGTTACTACGAGAGCGTTAGTTAAAACTCCAGCTCTGACAGCACACCATAAAAAGAATCCAGATTCTGTTTATCCCCAAAAAAAAGCAAAAAAAAAAAAAAAGCTATAGGATATCTAAGGCAACAGCTACATGAAGGAAAACAAAGCGTTTCCTGCAGTGCCCGAAAAGCAACTCAACACAGCACTAGTGAAGGGATTCCAGATAAAAAAAGCTCAGGTCCTTACTGCTGCACAGTGCAAATACAAAGGAAAAAAAGAAAAACTATCCACAGCAAAAAGATTAAGTTGCATTTTAAAAATTATTCTACTCCCAAGTATTAAGAGATCAGGATTCTGAAGCTTTAAGAAGAATCGTGGATTGCCAGCAAAATAAATATTTCATCCGTGTTTACACAGAAAGAAAGAGGAAGCAGGGTGGGTGGGAACATAATGCAGTCTATATGCTTAGGATTTTTTTGTTTACACCACCAAACAACCTACATCACTTACGAAAAACTATTTGTGAAGTCACAGCACAAGACTGATATACAGCTCTCAGCTGGGTTGGTTTTAACGACCATACACATCATCCACTGTGAGGATTCAGTAACTTCGACACGAACAACATAAACTGCATTCTCAGCTATGCAAAAATGGGGAATAAGAAGCAATTACCAAATTTCCGGCTAAAAAGATCATTTACTTGCTCTCTCAACTGTCTGGCCTTTTCTACTTTTGACAGTCGCTCACTTTCATCATCTGGAAGAAATAGTGAGAATAGCATCAGATTATGCTGATTCCTCCCCCCCCCTTGAAGCGTGTTTATCATCATGTTTCCCTAAAGCAGGTATACCCCAGTGCTTCAAAACAGGCACTGTCTTTGTTCCTAGTTTTAGTGGTAACACAGAATTGTAGAAGTCCATTAAAAAAACAGATGGATTGGTATAGAAATCTGTGAGGAACTTCAAAGTATTTAGATAACCAATTAGATTTGCCAGCTAGAGATAATTTTGTAAACTTAGCCTAAGCTCACACATTATATTTTATTTTCTTAGAGTAGATATAATAGTGGGGAAGGGTAAAAGCAAAGTGTCTATTCAATAGATGACCACGGCATCTGATGTTATGGTTTCTAATGAATGTAGCATGTGCCTGAGAAAGCAGTAATTAGTGTTAAGACAAAGCAGTTCAGTCTGCATGGTTATTCAATTCAGTCTGAGTACTGATCTCTTGAAGTTGCCAAGAAAATTGCAAATCAATATCTAATTTATTGCATGAGAAAAAAAAAAAAAAGGAAGAATGTAGATAGATAGAAACTAGGGGCTAGACAGTTAGAAGCTAGGGGCTAGACTAAGAATATTCTAGAGAACAGATGAGTGTTCATATTCATGAGTGTTAGAAAATATTTAACATCTCAGCAAAACCAGAATGCTAAGTTATGCTCTTTGTTGACTGTACTTGTATTTCAGTGACCCAGCGTGGCTGTAAGAAAAAGCTTCCTCAGGGTCAACAAACGTAGTGACGAATATAAGCACTGAAAGTATGACATGAGCCCAAACATTACAATATACACACCAGGTATGGTAACTTGGATGATGTTGAGATCTTCAACCCCAGCAGCTGTGTTCACCACTGCGTTTGTTGTGGTGCTTGCTGTATTGGCTGTATTAGATGAATTATTTTTTCCTAGGAAGTAAGAAAATTAATTTTAAAAACATTTGTAGAGAGCTCAACATCTTGAATGTCATGCATAAAGAAAATATTGCAAAAGAACAGATATTTGCAAAGTTTTCAAAGTGGACCTGTTTCTACTTTCAAAAGGGGAGCAGCTGCCAATGAGAGACACTTACTGAAGGGACACACCACTCTGCCTTTCCAACCCAAGGGGAGAAAGAGGCAGATTACAGATGTTCATCTTTACCTAGCTGGTTTTCTAACAAGATTATTAAGAAAGGGAATTAAAAAAATAAGAGTATGTGAAGCATGTATTTTGGTATTTTTATTGAACATGCAGTGAATTCAGTAACACCTACTGACCCGTGTGATCACTGGGTGCATTCACAAAAGAAACCCCTTGCAGTTTTATCTGTGAGCCACGCTCCTGTCCGAGGGCACCAACAAGCATAAGGCAAGTAACTCAGCAGTTTTGCCAACCCATAGTAAGAGATAACAGTATGACTTGAAAACATTCAACCCACGACCTGCCTGACACAATTTGCTCCTGGCTATCTGCACTGCCATCAGTGGAGCACTTGTCATTTAGATGACCTATGTGTTAGGAGCAGACAATTTCTGTCTAGACCTGAATTATTTCTGTGAATCACACATTACATTTTGATAAAAGATAGTCAGGAATGTGTTAGAGGCATGATTATTGTGGATAACTTCCAAAATTTAATACTCCCTTGCTAAAGCTATAAACTGTAACTGGCAAATGCTTTTCCCACCTTAAAAACAAACAAGCAAACAAAAAAAACAACCACAATGCAGAATGAATCACTCAGGAATTCGTTAACACCATACAGCTCTCCCAGTTTGTATTTAATCCTTGAAAGAGACTTATCTAGAATGTTAATCAGTTGAAAAAACTCACTTTGGGGGCTTCTAGCAGAACTTTCCTTAACAGCTGCCTCAAACATCTCAGGCCTGCAAACAGATTGAAAGTTTCATGTACAATAATAAGATCATGTTCATCAACACTGAAGATAATTAATATTAGAACATTGCATTTAAGACAGGAACTAAGTGGTAATCTCTCAGTCAGACAGATAAGTATGCAATGGCTGAGAGGCTCCACAACCTTCTCTTGCCACCATTTCTACACTGGCACATGGGTATCTAAACCTGTTCTAGACAAGAAAAACAAATTCTTACAACTGCCAGCATATGAATCTCCACTTCTCAGCTCCTGGTACACTGCCAGCAAGTTTTAGGAGTAATCCGTAAGTGCTCCACATAGCAAGAACTGCATCAGTGATGTTAGAACTGAAATGGGCGAGGAAATCTGCACTTGCTCTTCCTTCCAAAAAGGTTGTGAGAGTCTTTCAGAACAAAGAGATTACTGTGGATCTTGCTCCACCTCTACAAGGCCTTTCTGACCATTTACTAAAAATATTCCAGTGTGTATTTTATAGAGTGATTTAGCAACTTGGCAACACAATGTCATTTTTTGGTCTACGTTTCAATTCTCATAGAATAGACATGTGAGAGCCTTACTTTTTAATAATAAATTTGATCTTAGATTTGTTTCTCAGGATCTTCTCTAGTCTTGGAATTCCAAAAGTAGAAGGTCGTCGGAATGGCACCCCCTCGGGTAGTCCTTCCACGTAGAAAACCTCCGGGAAGGATTCAAACAACGCAAACGGCACCTTCACTGGTTCAGTCAGCCCCAGAGCTTCCCCTGAAACGCAACAGAGCAAACAAGCTACCAGCTGGATACCTGATGTGTAAATACATAAGAAAAGCTCAGGTGTAGATGGTATACAATAGTACAAGCCTAGATTAGGTGGAACCAGCAGGCTTTGCCTTTTTTGGTGACAGCTACGAGTAGACAGGAAGCAAATGAAGTGTCTCAAACATAACTCATTCTGTTGCAGTAAATCTGGTCACAATTTGCAGCTGGAATTTGGTAATTTGCAGCCAGCTCATGCCACTGGCTTGCTCTGCTTACGAGACTGCCTTGCTTTGTTACAGGCAATGCTTTCTGCCTCTGTCCCTGCTAGAAAACAGCACCAAGGGCAGGTGAGATTAGTGCTCTCATTCCAAAAATTGCACTCCCAAGTGTAATGAGAAGTCATTACTTCCAAATGTCATTAGCTTCCAAACAGCCTGCACTGGAAGAAGCGCTGGGATACGATGGAGCACGTCTCTCCAGATACCATCCATAACATATTGAGCCACGCACAGGCTGAAGTCATACAAAGTGCCATTCACAAGCAGGGTGCAAAATGCTTAAAAAGATGTGCCAGGGTGTGGAGTCACTACGTCTGGGTGACGAAGGAAGTAGTAATCCAGCCACAACTTCTCCATTTCCAAGCAAAATAACCAGGGGAAACGCGACACAGAATGAAAGCAACTTAAACGAGAATGAACTCAAATGAGAAACTCCCTAGAGTATACAAGGATTGCAGGACCTGTGGAATAAACATGTGAAGATCTCTCTCATATGTCTGTCTGCGTGTTCCTAAGAGAGACATCTCAGTAAAAAAGAATCAATAAACTTACCACATTTTTCATTAAAAAGATTTTCCACTTTCTGCTTTAAGTCAGTGATTTTGGCATTCCATGCCTCTGCCAGGAGGAAATTGGAAGAATTAAATCAGCACTCACACAGTGAATCAGGCCTTGCAGAATATTTTAATAAATGTTTAATAAATTATTATGCTCGATAACCAATTTACTATGACAGTAAGATGCACAAAATGGCTTTCATTCTGCAAACTGCACTGAAACGTTCTGCTGCACTCTAAACCTAGATCCACATGAATCCTCATCTTCTGAATGCTTTGAAAGATACTGCTACTAGATAAAGAAAGGGTGATTAAAATTGAAATTAATCCAAGAGCGATCCAGATTTACGGTGTCAGGCAGCATAAAATTTACTCATCTGAACCAGCACCCAAAATAGTGGCAGAAAGTTCTTCATATGTTCAGTGACACAGCCCTGAAACATGTGCTCCTCTCTTGAGAACTATAAACTCTATCATAGTTTCAGCTTCAGTGGGTAAGATTAAATGTCCATCTAGCCAGGCACTTTGTTCCTGACAGTCATCAGCAGTGATTCCTAAACTGGTTTCCTTGTGGCTGCAGTAAGTGGTTCACAGTTGATCTACAAAACTAAAAACCTCAGTTTTAAGTTTAAAAAAAGTTGCAGACTTGTTTTTAAAAGGAGCCTAGGTCTAACAGTAACACACAAGCCCAAGAAAACTGTACACAACTCTGGATGTGAATACTGCCCATGCCAAAAGGATCAGTCATACCACATCAGTATCTGCCATTCATTCTGAGCTGGCCTGGTGGCAGTAAGGAATTCCTTTGTTTCATCTTTTATGACCATATGGCTAAAAAGGAAGCACAGGGGACTGTATTGGGTCTGACTGAGCTGGAGTTAATTTTCCCCAGAGCAGCCCTCCCAGTGCTGTTCTTTGCACTGGGAGCTGTAAAGGTGCTGGTGACACCCCCGTGCTGTGGGTGCTGCTGGGCAGGGCTCGCACAGCACCGAGGCTGTTTGGCAACGTTCCCCTGCGGTGGGATGGGGGGGACAAGATCTTGGGAGGGGACACGGCTGGGAGAGCTGACCCAAACTGACCAAAGGGATACTCCAGACCACATGACATCAGCTGAACTATAAAAGCTAGGAAAAAGAGGAGGGAGGGGCATTGGATTGTCCTCTGAGCAACCGCTGCACGTTTGGAGCCCTGCTTCCCAGAAAGGGCCAGACAGCACCTGCTGATGGGAAGTGAAGAATAAATCTTTGTTTTCTTTTGCTACTGCGCACAGCATTGCTTTGCTTCTTTATTAAACTGCTTTTGTCTTAGTCTACGAGTTTCATCTTCTTTTCTTTCCCCTGGTCTAGCTGAGGTGATGGGGGGGAAGTGATAAGAGAGGCTTGGTGGGCACCTGGCATCCAGCCAAGGTCAAACCACCACAGGGACAAACACAATAAAGCAAGAAGCAACCAACTCAGATACAAATGTAACCAGATAACTCAGAACCTAAGGATGCTGAAAAAAAGGTTTTGTGAGGCTTGGGAACTGCTCACAGTTCCTCTGAATACAGCCATTCATCTCACTTGACTGAAGGATTTATCAGGGTTGCAAATTGACCCTGCTTTCAGTGCAAAGAGTTCTCTCCTGGACACTGCGTGGACAGGTCTGGTCCTAAGTGGCTGAAAAGCTCTAGCCCAATGCTCATGAACATAACTACATGTCTTCCAGCCTTGCCTGGCTTCTCCTTGACTTGATTTTCCAGAGCTGGGAAGGTCTATAATGACGGTCCTGCAAAATGAGGTCTGATAGATCATGGCTTAACTAATGTTAGTTCAAACCCTTCCTGGTTCCTACACACCACTCAGGTACCTCTGCACAATGACACTCAGTATTTCAGGTTTGTGGAGCCCTTAAGCTTATGCACAATACAAGATCTCAGCTGGGTTTATGCACTTTGATGGTACTTGCATCAGGCAAGTCCTTCACGGGTCTGCAGCACTGTGAAATAACAGGGCAGCAAAAGTCTAAGGGGGCTGATTTTGACCCCAAACTATTAAGGTCTAATGGACCTGTGCTGCATTTCTACAGCATTCTTCATGCATCATCCAGGATTTCTACTACACAGATTATTCTACACCATGAAGCACCGAATGTACATGAAAACAAGAACTTCAGTTATTTATTAACTGTAGTATAAAACATGAATTCAAAGTATCTCTGATACACAATCACCAGAATTTTCAGTACCAACATTAACAGAATGCACGTGGTGCCAATTCCTACAACATTTACCGAAAGAAAACTCTCTTCCTCGTGGCTTGAAACTCATATTGGACCCATTGGTTTGAGCATTAGTTCGGACATCTGTCGTTTGTGGTTTATTAGGACCTGTAAAGAGACATTACATATATATATATACACACACATACACACATATATATGTAGACAGCAGAAGCAAGCCACCATATCAAAAGAACAACACCTCAAACTTGATTACTAGAGAAAACTTAACTTTTAAATCAAGAGTAGAATAAAAAACCCCTTAGGAAGCTCTTCTAGGGCTGTATTTAAGCATTTGACACTACTGATCAGCTCTGTCATTCCTCTGCTCAGGACTACATCAGTTTCCACATCTCTGCTTGGAATAGGCCAAGGAAGCTGCTGAATTCCAACACTTGACATAATCATCATCTGCACAGAATCCAGTATTATATAGAAACAAAAAATAAACCTGTTTCTATATTAAAGCTTATCTGGAGCCCTGAAATGATACTGAATTTGCTCCATGAGGTGCATGTATAAGTGAATTATGGGATATGAAAACTGAGAAGAACAGAAAACATTATAAGAATATTTAATGATGTTTTTTCCATACCTTCTTCAACAGTAACTTCAATCTCTGGGACTTCAGAATTGCCTCCAGGGCTTTGTGACATTTTTGAACTCTTTGGACTCATTGCTGGAAGTCAATATAACACAAGGTGTAACACACAAACCCTCTACAGTGTACATCCTACACAGCTAATAAAAAAGAGCTGCATTCTGAAAATTCCAACTGACTGTAGAATTGCTTGTGTCTGTACTAAGTACAGCCTGCACTGCACAGTCTGAATGATACAGTGACACTCACAGCCTTAAAAAGTAGATTTAGGACTCCTGCAAAAGGGCAGGTATGACACCAAAATTTTCACTCCACTAATTCAGAAGAGAAGGCTTCATTGTTTCTAAACATGAGGGACAGCTTTGGTGCTTTTGATTATCTAAATAACAAAATTATTAACTTCTTTTCTTACAAAACTTAATTGTTATTTACTTCAGTTCACAGCTGTAAGTTAAATATGGTTTAGGCCATGAATAGCAAAGTAAAAGTTTTCAAAATTGGGTAAATTCCATTTTCTGTATTGGAATAAAGGAAAAAAAAGTAGATAAATTTATGTTTGGAGTAGCTTTTTCAAATAATAGCTGATTTAGAGGCTACTATGTTAGATCACCTTAAATAATGCCTTTTGTTAGCAAGACCCATATTTTTTCAACCACAAAGATCTCTCCATCTACTATGAAAGCAGAAAGTAAGTACTTATGAATTGATGGCAGCAAGTAATACTTAATTGTTTACCTTTAGTGTTTACTTTACTAGCCAGGCCTGGAGGCAAATAGGAAGTGACAAGCTCAGGCCTAAAAGTTGAACGGAACACAATCCAATCAGTTACATAGGCAATAAAAATAATACAGTTAAAATGTCAGAAATTTCTTGGCATTGGGTTCCAATTTACAGAACATCGTATAACAACATCCTGCTAGAAGCATGGGTGACTCTCCATCTACTGTAACCATAAAGCAGTTGGAAAACATAAAGCTACATTTTCTACTCTGTAATTGCCTTCTGGGTTTATTTCAAGCAAAAAAAATAAAGAAAAAGAAGGGGGAAAAAAAAAAGGGGAGGGGGAAGTTTCCAGGTACAAGGCCATTTTTTCTCCCATGTCCTTGATGCATGGAACACCCAATTTATACATCTATATAAGTTTAAGAAGGAAGGTATATCCTTTTATGAGATAAAACACACAGGCAAAACATTCTTTCTGTTTCATGGAAACAGAATTTACAGAGCATTTAAAGCCTAAGGTCGCTGGGAAGAAAGTCAAATAGCTTCAAAACCAGGAGTAAAAACAACTGAATTACAAACGTACTTTTTAACAACAAATTTGATTTTGCCACTCCCACGGACAATTCTTTCAAGGCGTGGAATTCCAAACCACGTGGGACTCCGGAAGGGGATTCCTTCTGGCAAGCCTTCGACGTACAAGTACTCAGGGTTTGATTCAAAGACAGGATAGGGAACTTTCACTGCTTCTGAAAGCCCCAGAGCCTGGGCTGAAAATAAAGATTTAATGACAGTTTACACACTCAAATGGGTGGGATTTAATCTCAAGTGATTTTAAGACGCTTGGCTTACAGAGGCTCTGCTACTCAGAGATGATAAAAAAAACAACCCACAAGAAAAATGTTTAAATAGATTTTCTAATATTTTCTGTAGAATAACTGCAAATGGGGACTTGGTCCATCTTGTTACAGATAACATCTAAGCATGCAGTGCCCAATATTTCTTCTGAGAACTTTTTTTCATCCAAAAAAAATGATGCACATCTTTTTGTGCACATATCTTGTCACAGCAGGAAAAACTATGGCCTAAGACACTGTTGTAAAGTCATTTATGTCTGTTACATGTAAGAGTCAGTAAAAATCAGGTAAGAAGAGTCAGGATTTCCATATCCATCCTAGTACATTTCTGATGTTTAAATAAGTAGGGTAAAATTTAAAACTCTTTTTACAGAAGAGTTTCAAAATGCAGCAGCATTATAAAACAGTTCATTTAACATTTAACTTACCAAACTTGGTATTAAATATCTCTTCTACTTGCTTTCTTAGCTTTGTGATTCTCACATTCCAATCTTCTTTCCCTGAACACCAGAAATGGATGTATGTCAGAGTACTACCCAGTAAAAATAAATAAAAATTAAAAATAAGTAATAAGAAATAAATAATAGAGAGGTACATTCAAACACATTTCTTTCAACACAAAACTATCAACACATTCACATCTGAGTAGACAAGGGCAGGCAATGAGAGATAATTATTAATGGCAGCTTAAATGATACACATAATTACCTCTACATAATGGAAAATCTGTTTAAATGGAGTTACAAATTTCAGACATCGGCCCAAGTGGCAGAATTTTTCTTCAGAGCTTTTAGATGCAGAAAGGAATTATTCTAGTGGCTCTTATAAAGTTGGAATGGATTACATCATACTGCATAAGAATAACACTCTTTAGAACAGAAGATGAGGATTTAAAGAGTGCTTTGCAAAACATTTTGATTAGCATGAAAATAAATAAATAATCAATAATTTCCAGTCCTGTTCTCTTTTGTAAATAAAAGCCCATGAAAAGAGTGCTAGCCAGAGGAGACAAGAAAGTACAGGACACCAGCAGCAATCAAAAGCACTTCTTTTCTGGCAAACATAATTCATTATTTTTCATCACTAGCCACAAATAAAATTAACTGCTACTGAGCTAAAGTCATTCAAGAGGTGGGAAAAGGATGCATGGAGGAAGCTATGCAGAAATCTTTTGCTTCTGAATCATTTTTTTGAGAAATTAACTACCTGACCTTTTTTATTTCTAGCTTTTATATTTTGAAGGCAAGATGCATTAATAATTTTTGCAAACTGGCTCGTTTACTTGAGAGATTTCACAGGTATTTAACACTTGCATGGGCAAATTTTTCACATGCTGTAGTCTCACCAGCAAAGAAATTATGATAATTTAGTCTAAAAAATTAGAATTTTGATTGCTGATGATCTGCTGAGGGCAGAGGATTATTACTTTCCAACAGAATAATATCTTGCTTAAAAAAAAAGTAGTCTTTTATTCTTCAGTAACATAAAGTTTGCATCTGCAGTAGGATCATCCTTGGCCTCTGCCTGGGAAAATGGTTTTCACTGGGCTCTAAGCCGAAGAGGACATTTGCTGAGTCTGACATTAAACCCTGGACCCCAGTAAGCTTTGTGGGCACTGGTAATACCAGATTCACCTGTAAATTAGTGAAAAATGACTATACAAAGGGATGTTATTCTGAATATTCAAGCAGCCTGAGTTCAAGAATCATGAGCACCACTTTCAGAGCGAGGATTTTATAAGCTGGGTTTTTAGTGCTATCATTGGTACCTGCTGTTATTACTTCACTGTCAAATTGTCAGTTATATTGTCAAATTTGATGACAGTCTGTGTTTTGGCAGCAAAATAAAGGGGAAAAAAATTAAAATAATAATAAAAAAATAAATTCAATGCTGCCTTTGCTTTCTGCTCCACAATGAACACAGTCTATTATTGAGCTACCCTCTTGTGGAATATGAGCCCTTTCCTAAAATCCAAACAAAATCCTCAATACATTGTGATTACATAAGATGACTACTGATTACGTGATTATGAAATCATATTCTCTCCTTTTTTTTTTTCCCCACTGCAGCAAGCTCTACACAATCATTTCCTAAAGCTGTGGTTTGTTTATTTAGATGAAACATGTCGGGCAGAACCTAGGAAGCCCTGGATCTCAGTTTAGGAGGATCAGCTGAGGGACCTGGGGTTGTTTAGTCTGGAGAAGAGGAGGCTGAGAGAAGACCTTATTGCTCTCTACAGCTACCTGAAGGGAGGCTGTAGTGAGGTGGGTGTTGGTCTCTTCTCCCAGGTAACTAGTGATAGGACAAGAGGAAATG
>WTSP01014827.1:0-13700 GCA_025331215.1 Actenoides lindsayi | reverse complement strand
TTTCCAAGCTGTGGAGATGTGGTGCTGAGGGACATGGGTTAGTGGTGCCCTGGCAGTGCTGGGGGAATGGTTGGACTTGATGATCTGACGGGTCTCTTCCACCCAGAACTATTCTGTGATGACTGGGCACAGCCAGCACTGCGGCCGCCCGTTCCTCTGCTGCAAACACCCAGGCCATGAGGGAACAGACACCAGAGCAGAAATTGCCCAGAAATACTTTATATGCTGAGCTCTGCCTCTCTGTCAGCTACACAAAAACCCCGCAACATTTTTTAAAGCTATTACTCCTTTCTAAGTTCCTGGACCAATATTACAGCACTGTGTTTCAGCCTGGAAGTTTTGATGAGGATTTGGAGGTGTGAGCTGTGACTGCACAGGCACTCGCTTAACATTGCTCCTCCGGGACCTCCACTTTCAGTAGAAATGGGAAAGCAATTAAGTTTCTCCCCTGCCCTCCCAGAAGCCATTCAAGCAGAGGTGCCTTGACATTTGCACTCCATCAACATCTGTAGGAGTGAGAGATGGCCAACCAAACGAGCGAGGAAAAGGAAGGAGGCAAGTTTATAAAAAGTGTGCAACGTTAATTAGGCGCTGCCAGTTTTTTCCAGCACTAGGCATGTTATCTGTGGCAATAACAGTCACCTTGCGGCAGTGCCAGTACAGTAGATGTTTCCAGGTAAACAGCAGTTAAACAAAAGCTCCTAAAAGCCTGTGTTGTGTGTTTGTTTAAGCGCAGAGAACAATAGGGTGCTGCTTTCTGATGGAGACTGCAGAATGAAGGCTCTGCACTGCAGCCTGGGGTAAATAAGGCAGCACTCGCTGACTTCCTCAAGAAGAGGACCAGCTCTGACCTTGCCCTACATTTTGAGTTAGGTTCTAAGGTGCAGATTCTGAGTACTCAAGGCAAGGCTGCAGATGAATAGGATGAGAGTAGAGGTCTGCTGAATGAAAATGGAAAAAAAAAACCAGAGACAGAGAAGATGGGTAAAGTCCGTGCCCACCACGGTCACAAGAGGAGAGGTACCTGTTAAGCGGTCGCAGGTTTTGGAGTGGTTGTTGCACTGACACGGCTCGCAGGTAGTTTCGTTAAACCTGTAATATCCATCACTGCACCGGTCACACTTCAGGTCCGTGACACCAACTTTACACTGGCATTTCCCAGAGCTGCAGAGAAAAAAACAAACGGTGAGCTCTGGATGTGCTGGGAGGCATCCAAAGTACAAACCTGTGGTCAGGGTTCTGAACTCCCTTTCCTGAGCAGGGAACTCTGCACAGAAGCTCCTGCTGGAAGCAGGACATGAAACCCATGGGCAACAGTTTCTGAAAAGCAATGAGGAGTTCCAGAAGGGCTGAGTCTCTGCAAAACCAGTTGCCCGGACAACAACTTCCAGCTGGGCACCAGAAATCATCACTCATTCTGTAAAACCTTGGCCCAAAGCCATCCCTATGCGTCAGCCCCAGCAGATGCTCTGACAGCCCCTCTCCAATCCCAGCATCACGCAGCACTGGGTCCTACAGGACACTGGGACACCTGTGATGACTATGCCTGAAGGACAAAAGAGCACCCACGTGGATAATCACCTCCTCTCCATGTTGGCACCTCCCGATTTTCGGGTGAGTGGGCAATTCCCTGCCCCCACCTGCTCTCCCAAGAGCTGGTGCAGCAGCTCAGGTGTCTCGCTCGGGTTTCAGCCTGGGCAGGCATCAGCCACCTGCACTCCTGCTTCTCCTCCATCATCCTATTTACCCCTTCCACGCAACATCCTCAGCCACCCGGGTAAAGCCCCTCTTCCCAGCCAACTTCTTCTACCCTGCAGAAGCCAGGGAAAGCCAGGAGAGGGTTTCCCCTTCCCCAGCATTTTGCACCACAGCTAACCCCAGACAGGAGCCTGTTTACTTGGGCACCAAGTCTGACTGCAGGCAGGGTGGAGCTCTGCCCAGTTAAAATAGAGGGTATTGGTGTTAGTTGGCATGAGAAAATACCAGGAGGCTATCAAAAGCAGGGGTTACCCTCATTCCTCTGCCTTTCCATGCCAAGCCTTCAAACCTACCTCTTTCTTAAACAACTCTATACACTAGCAGCATTTAGCCTCAACTCTCAGAGAAATCACAGGAACAGATAAAAAGCTCTTTCCCATCAAACCCCCGGGCACGGCAACTGCTGGCTGTGGCTCATCCCCCCTCCCCTAGCACTTGAGCCAAGGACAAGAAAGCACAGAAGCATCTCCCCACACCTCCGATAGCTCCAGGGCCACCAGCAGGAAACCTCAACCTCCGAGTGCCGCGCAGGAAAGCCAGGACAGCAGCCTAAATACACAGCATAGATTCACAGAATACCAAGTTAGAAGGGACCTCAAGAATCACCTGGTCCAAGCTTTCTTGGGAAAAGCCTGGTTGGCTTTGGTCCCCTCCGGAATATAGCTTTAGCTGCAGCTGCAGACCAGGCAGGTGCCATCCACCGAGGACACAGCACAGCACTGGATGTACCCTCCTCTTAGCTCTCCCCCTGTATAACCTCCTCCCTACTCATACCCTTTTTCAACTCATTATTCCAGGGCTCCGTGTGCCTGCACAAAGGTAATCTATTGTTCTCCCTCCCTCCTCCTGGGGAAGGGTGAGCGATGCACGATTCGCTTCTAAAAGCCCCTGGAAAAATCTGCTGATGAAAACTAAGAGAGGCTCCAAATGGCTCAACGTGCTGTGGACGTGTTGTTTTCATTTGAAACGCAGTAGATTGCAATGTTTTGGGGAAGGCATCGCTGCTGCTCGAAATTAACATAATTTAGTAGTTCTGCAATAATTTAGTATATTCTGTAGCTCGCTTGCCAAAGGAAGAGGAAATACTCAGAGGCACCAAAATACGGAACTCAGCCCAAGTGGCTGCACAATTAAATAGTTCCCGAATATGAAGCTTCGGGCATATTTAACAGATTGATTACAAGAGGGAAAAAGAAAGATGATGTTTCCTTGCTCTCCAGACCATTATCTGGAATTGCAGCAGGCAGCTGCAGAATTCAAAGGGATGCTGTTAAGCAGCTCAGTACGTTTGACTTTTAAAGAGCTTTTCACAAGGCCTAACATTAATCCAAATGTTGTCACAGTATTTACAATAAGAGCAAACAAAAAGCAGTTTGTTTTTATTTGCTTTTGACTGCTACCAGGCAGATATTACTGTAAGCGGGCAGGGGACAGGCAGGGAAAAACAACTCATTTGGGGGAGAGGTCTGATATTTAGCCTGAATACACATCTTCTGGGGACGTGCCCTTTGAGTAGGACTTTACAGGACCAAGCACTAGAGCTGTATAATCTTCCCCCTCCCAGGCTGTCTCCTGGAGTTCAGGGTGCTGCTCTGTTTCACTCTCTTCTGGCCCTCGATCGAGCCTTTATCTCAGTGACACCTTCCTCTTCCTCCTGGCTGGCATCCTTCCATCTAGACTCCCACTGCATGGCTTTAAAGGAGGTTCATTTCCCCAGTGACTCTGCTAGAGCTCAGTGCAGCACTTTGGGGCACTGTCCCTTGATTTTACTCACTAGCTTAAAAAAAAAAACAAAACAGGAAAGCAAGCTATTTAAAAAGAAAGAGGAAAAAAAAAAAAGACAGTTTTGGAAAGTTTGGTTTTAATGCCTCTCAAGCAGACCTTTTCTCAACATGTTACACATGGCACAGAGCCAAGTTCTGCATGTGCAAGAATTAAATCACTCAGCAAATATAAAGCTTTGCCTGTGGTCATTGCCTCCGCAGAATAAAGCCCCCTTACAACACTCCTTTTCATAGCTCCAGCCCAGTAAAGACTGTCAGACACTTTTTAAAGCAAAGGTCAATGATATAAATGCATTGAAACCACACCAAAAAAATAAAAAAAAAAAGTCCTGTTAACAGACCAATTGTGCCCATAAAAATCCAAAAACTTAAAAGAAAAGACCCACAGTTTAATACTTGCACAGTGAGAACTGAACTGGATTTTGAGTATCAGCCAGGAATTTCTTTTTTGGGGGGAAATGGGGGGAAGGGGGAAGGGAAGAGGGAAATATTTTGATGCAGCAACACCAATTGCTCAACTCTATTTCAGATGATTATTAACTCCACTGAAGCCAGCCAGTTTTTAGCTCTCACAAAAGAATCGACAGAAGGGTGAACTGGGACAAAACCAGACCTCCAGTAACAAAAGTCTCCTGCCAGCCTTGGTTTCTACTACATTTTTATGAACATACTTAACTTTAAAGACTGCGTAGGTTGTGTGTATCATCATCACACCATCCATCAATTTAATATGTCTCCTAATGATTAGAAACATCACCAGAATGAGAGATCCTGGCAGAAGGAGCAGGCAGTGATTAGGGGGCCAGCAGGGAGAGGGGCTGAGATCTGACACCAAGTGATCTGACCCTCCAGGGGTGAGGGCCACATGCCAGGTTTGGGACCCCCCCCCAGGGCAGGAGCTTGTGGATCTAACCACCCTCAGCCCTTGTGCTTCCTGTTATGCCTTAGGATCTGCCAGCTCAATGCCTGCAGGGCGATAGCCTGGGGCTGGATGGCAACCAGTGGCAGAATGTGGCTGCCCAGGGCAGCAGCACACCAACTGGGGAAGGGGCTGGAAATAAAAGCAAAATACTGAGCAAAGGGTAACAGCCTACACCCCAAAATATGTCTGCAAAAGCCAGTCTGATTTCACTTCCACCCCTCACAGCCCCCTCCCATTCCACCCCAGGGGAACCATCACAGGATGCTAGAAATCCCATCACCCATCAAGTGATTTGTGGAACTGGTGTCAAGGAAATGTTCCTGTGGTGGGACTGTTACATGGGATGGCAGCTTTACAGCTACAAAAGTCAAGAGGATACAAGACAGATAAACCCCCACTCACTGTGTGTGTTACTCTGGCAGCTGTTAAAGAAGAGGATTGCAGGTAGTTTTGAACCTACTTGGAAGAAGTGTCCAAGAAGCAGGGCACAGAGAATGGGTAACACCTCCAAAATCCTGTCTCATGCCTGGCCTGAGAATCACAGAATGGTTTGGGTTGGAAGGGACCTCAACGATCATCTCGTTCCAACCCCCCTGCCTTGGGCAGGGACACCTCCCACTAGAGCAGACTGCTCAAAGCCCCATCCAGCCTGGGCTTAAACACTTCCAAAAAGGAGCATCCACAACTCTGACGCTGCAGAGAATCTTGCGGATCATTTTCTGCCAGGTCTGGTGGTTGGGGAACGACAGACTGACAGGACAGGCTCTTGCCTGGGCGATGCCCTGGCCCTGCACCACTCATCACAGGAGACCACAGGGACACATGGCCTCATCACAAGGGAAAAAAGAAAGCACAAATAAAAGCATTAAAATATCTGTGATCTGAGACAGATTGTAATGTGCAGTTGCATCTGCACTGGGTTTCCACTCCGCCTCCACAGACACATCCTTAAGTTCGAAGGGACATGACAGACACAAGATGGATGGGAAGAGGGAGGACCGTAGCCTGAAGGGCTGTTGGGAGGCATGCTGTGCACCATTTAATGGTGTAACAGAAAACCCTTAGCAAGCTCTAATCGTTTATTTTCTTCTTTTTTTTTCCCCTCCAAGGAGGAGGGAAAGGAGAAATTCTTTTTGAATGTTTTCCCAGATGCCAGAAAAACCTGGATGCCCAGCTGCTGTTGAGGGCCAGGGGCTGCCTGAGCAAGGCAGAGCCAGTCCAAATCATACAGCACCAAGCGTTTGTGCCTTTAGTTTTAAAACATATGAGAGTGGGAAGACTTTGGGGCAGAGTCAGAGAAGTAGGGAACTCCCACAGGTCTCAAACTGGGGCATGTCCTGCAGATGAGCCACACAAACCCCCCCCCCCGCCTTGGTTTGAAGGAGAGCTTTGCCAGATACATTTACCATCTTCCTCGTGAAGCACAAAGCATGTGTACACACCTCTCACACCACAGCAGCTCCCAGCACCATGGCACTTGCCAGGACCAGTCCCAGAAGGGCTGGTGAGGGGCCCTGCTGCTCTGAGAAAGGAAAGCAAGGGCTCCAGCCAGCCCTTTTCTGACCCAGAGGCATCTCCAGCTCTACCTGCCTCCCCATCCCCTCCCAGGCACTGCCTCGTAGTCCTCTGATCACAGCTATGCCCATCATTGGCCAGGAGGGCCAATGGTATCCTGGGGTACATAAGGAAGAGTGTGGCCAGCAGGTCAAGGGAGGTTCTCCTTCCCCTCTACTCTGCACTAGTGAGATCACATCTGGAGTATTGTGTCCAGTTCTGGGCTCCCCAGTTCAAGAGGGAGAGGGAAATACTAGACACAGTCCAATGGAGGCTACAAAGATGATGAAGGGACTGGAACATCTCTCTGATGAAGAAAGGCTGAGAGACCTGGGGCTGTCTAGCCTGGAAAAGAGAAGCCTGAGAGGGGATCTTATTAATGGTTACAAATAGAGGTGTTGAGTAGAAGGGGCCAGGCTCTTTTCAGTTGTGCCCTGCCATAGGATGAGAGATAATGGTCACAAAGGGAAACACAGGAAGTTCTACCTCAACAGGAGGAAAAACTTCTTCACGGTGAGAGTGACAGAGTCTGGCCCAGGCTGCCCAGAGAGGTTGTGGAGTCTCCTTCTCTGGAGACTTTCAAGACCCTCCTGGATCTGTTCCTGTGTGACCTGCCCTGGGTGATCCTGCTCTGACAGAGGGGTTGGACTCGATCTCCAGAGGTCCCTTCCAACCCCTACCATTCTATGATCCATCCCAGGCGGGCCAGGAGCTGTTCCTGTCACACGCACGATCAACAGCAGGGACAGCTCTCCCTATGAATGAGGGAAAAACGTGGTGCTGAACTACGAGCATCTGTAAAACAACCCTCATGAAAAGGCTTTGTCACACTTTGATGGAATAACACAAAAGGATGCTGCACACGATTAGGAGGATTCAGAGGAGATGTTGCTAAAAATGGTGCGTTCCTCCAGCGAGCCCAGCTCCTTTTGTGCCGATTTGCTGTGATATCTGACAGCAGCCGGGGGATACGTCTCTCCTACGTCTTTCTGGGCAATGTAGAAAAGTTAACATTTGAAAGCTAAAAACTCCAAGACGCTTCCATGGAAAACCAACGCTGGTAACACTCTGAAGAGCCCTTGTAACCCACGTGTTGATTTTCCTGGAGGTCAACTAAACCTGACTATCGGCACGTGGGGAAGCGGAGAGCAGGAAAAAGCCCCGCGCAGCACACAGTTGGGTTTCACCTCCCTGCTCCCACAAAAGCCCCCAGCTTTGGTGGAAGGGTTACTGCAACCGCAGCCCAGCCCTGCGCCCGGCACCCCGCTCAGAGCCGCCTTTGTGGAGGGCAAAAGAAACGGGGCTTTATTGCAGCAAACATTGGGCCATTGTGCGCTGCATTCCTCGCTTTGTGCATGGGGACGGCATCTGTTTAGATGGCAGCCCTCAACGGAGTGGGGACACTTCACAGCTCTGAAAGGCCATTCTGTCAATGTCAAAGGGCCACCTTGTCTGGCCACCGCCGCCTCCGCAGCCCCGTCTCCCCCGTCGAGGATGCCCCGCGTTGCTGGGAACGCCGGGGACCTCCAGCCCGGGGCTGTACTGGCTCCTCCGGGTGTCCTCCTGGCACCACCCCCTGAGACCTTGGTGGCTGGGGAGGGAGGAAGTGATGGGAAGATCACAGTGACCCTGGAGAGCAAGGTTGGCTGGGGTCCTCTGTGGTTTGGCACAAAGAGGAGCAGCAAAAGCCTAACTTAACTGCTAAATCTCAACCCCAAACGATGGGTCCTGGCTTCCCAGAACATCCCTTGGAGATGAGGAAACTACGGGGATGAGACTGGCAACTTCAAAGCTAAGGAGGACACATCAATGGGGAAGGCAGGGAAGCAGGGCTGGTCGTCACTGGACACAGCAGTTTTGCCCAACATAGTCCCTCCATCCCCCAGATCTCTACTGATGCAAAGGGACGAGCAAGAAGCACTGACTGAAGGCAGGCTGGGCACCACCTCTGCAAACCAGAACTGAGCCACAAGAGCTTAAAAAAGTTGAGCCAATATTTTTTTTTTGAGGGCAGTCAATGTTTACCAGAGCAGCAAGTCTGCAACAGACACCCGGGAAGGGCAAAGCCTGCTGGAAAACCAACAAAATCACAGGATTTCTGTAAAGCCACAATTACTGCAGGGGAGATGATAACAATCCACCTTTTGCTGCCGCTGTGTCCAGTCACTCATTTGCTTGCCATCCCAGTCTCCAACCAAATAAAACTGGGTGCAGGTACAATGTGTACCTGCTTGTGGGGGGAGGGAGGAGGAGAGCTAATCAGGTATCAGTGTCTGTAACAGAAGAGAGATTGAGATAATTAAAGCACACAGAAAAATACGCTCTGACGAGGTATTCTTCTGCTTTTGCCGTCCACACGTAACAATTTCCGCTACAAAAAAATAAAATCAAATCTGTTCTCTGCAGAGTGATGCTGACAAGGCATTACTGGGAGATAATGAGCTACTGCTTGTGCTCAGCCAGTCTATAAAAGGCAGAGCAATCTTTTGAAAATAGGGGAATAGGGAGGAAAAGGGGGTTTGGTTTTTTCCAAAACAGAAGTCCTTGAGGAGTTGGGCTCCTGAGGTCTTATCTCTGAAGGGGAGCAGTGCCCAGTGTGGTTTACTGGACTGGTACAATACAGAAGGGTGGGAATACAGTCCCCAGGCAAAGAAGAGATGTTTCAGAATTGTGATGACAGCCTAAAGACAGAAGATGACATTTTTCTCTGTGCAAAATGAGAACTCTACCGTCTTCCCCCAAATAACCTCCTGTAGTTGGGATGGACAGAAGCCCTGGAAACATGAGGTGTCTCATCTCAAAGCATCACCACAAGCACCCTTCCTGCCCAGACTGGTGAAGTTCCACAAACCCCTTGAATTGCAATGCATCTGCATTTTCTGACAAGAAAACTCCAAAGTTCTGCCTCATGTAGCTTCATACCACATGAGGCTCAAGGTGTGTCTAGTCTGTGACCCACCCAGGGGCTTCCCGAGGCCACCAGGACCGATGTTCCTCATCGCTCCCCAATGCCATGATCTCTTTGCATCTTCTCACATCCCACCACCTCTGCAAGCCCAGCGTGCAGTTCTCCCTGCCCAGCTCCCCAAGCTCCTTCAGAAACTCCAGTCCTTATTCAAAGACCTTAACAAAGAGCATCGCCCAGTGCCGCTGACCTTGCTCTCACCAGCAATGCTCTTGCAAATCCATGGGAGTAAGGGTCATAAGATCATCCCCTCCAAAGAGAAGCCCTACAAAGGCTGCACAGAGGGATGGTGACTGCCCAGCCCACAGCTCTCCCCTTTCCACCCGGCCACGTCCCCACTCCAGGGGACAGCCGCCTGCAAATGCTCTCGGGGATGCTCTGCCTCAACTCCTAATGTGAGCACAAAGCATGAGATCCCCTCAAGGGGCAGAAACATTGCTGAACTGACACTTGGGCAGTTATGTTCATGCTTTATCTCTTCCCTTCCCTTCCCCTCTCACTTTTTTTTTTAAACAAACAAAAAAGAAACAGAAATGAGTGACAGGAACTCTCTCTAACATGACTTACGCCAAGCCTGCAGCACAAACTGTGTTTGAACCAGGACCCCACTTTGAAGAGCCGTGTCCCTCAGCAGTAAGGGAAGGCTGCTCAGATGGCAAAGGAGCAGAGCACCTCACACCAGGGCAGAGGCTTTCAGGGCCAGACAAGAGCAAAAGTTATTGTGGGTCAGAATCTCTGCTTCCCATCACCCTCCTGCTTGGGGGGAAACTGAGGCACGGGCAGAGGGAGCAACTGAAAGCGATTCACAGACTCAAATTTAACATGCATCTATTTTCATTAGGGACAACAATGGCATATTATGTGGGTTTAGTTTAGGGCTTTAAGGCAATTGGAAAAACCTAACCCAGATGAGACTGTTAACCCAGGTTTAGCTATACCACAGGCACACCCAGAGCAGCCACAACTCTCCTCTTCCTCACTAGCACAGGCAATGGTGCAACAGAAGATGAAGGGTACATCACCTTGTCTTCCCTCAAACTGGGGGAAGTTAGTTTAAAACAAACTCCCAAGGAAATAGGGAATTGAGGGCTGAACCCTGCTGCCTGGCACCGGTGTCTGGTAGCACCCACTCTGCCTCACGGTCCTCCCCATCCCTCCCCATCCCCAATGGCTGGGTGCAAGAGCACCCACCCAGGGACAGCTGCTTGGGTGCTGAGAGTTCAAGGCCAGGCTGGATGGGGCTTCGAGCAACCTGGTCTAGTGGGAGGTGTCCCTGCCCATGACAGGAGTGCCGGGACTAGATGATCACCAACGCAAACTGCTCTGTGATTCTAAAGATGCCATCCCTGTGGCTGCAGGACCACAGTATCCTACGTGCTGGGCTAGGAAAACCTCCAATGACTGCCTTGCAAGAGGTAAATCAGGGTCATACTTCTCCCTCCCTGCACTGGGGCATAAGACGACCCTGCACCAGCACACAGAGGGTAAAGCCATTGGGGGGCCAGAATGCTGGGCTGTACCAGGCTACCCCTGGCCAGTTTTTACCCACATTTGCACCCCGGTGCTGCTGGCAAGGTAAAAGTAAATAAATAAAAGAAATGCAGAGTCATTTGAAATCTGCTCACCAGCAGGGTACCACCCACTGCCTCTTTCCAGCTGGGCTCTGCACTCCCGCTCCTTTAAATCAATCAGCCAGAGGACAGGTTGGCACAGGAGAATTCTTCCCGCACGCATTTCAATCGCTGCGCCTGGGCAGCTCCTCGTGTCACGGCACGATGGCTGCTCTGCAGCAGGGAAAGGCTTCCCCTGATCCAAACCCCTTTCCTCTCGCCCGGGCAGAGCCCCACCACGACCCGGGACTGCTGCTCATCGGGTCATCTGGGGACACGAGTGGCATTCCGGGCAAAGCCACCCCGCAGGATGCGGAGGGCAAGGGTGTGCTGGGCGCTGCAGAAGCACTGAGAAGCCCCAGTGTTCCCACTGCTGTCCCAGCTGGGAGGGCTGGAGACCACTATCCTCAGCTTTGCTGCCTCTGGCTCCTTGCCTGGCCACAAAAAGGAGGAGATGAGTTCAGGCAGAGGACTCTGCTCACTGAAACAAGAAAAATAAATGCACAGGGGTGTAAGCCTGGGAGATGTGGGTTGGCCAGCCTGGGCATGGTGACCTTCTCCGAGAACATCACCTCTCCCTTTGCCTCCTCCACCAGGTATGGACGTTCCTGTTCCCTTGGAGGAGGACAGACAGATGGACAACACAGCCTGCAACTCAATGGGGAGAGATACAGCTGGTGGAGAGCAGCTGGTGGGGCCACCACCAAGCACCCTCCCTCCCAGGCACTGTCCCTGGGGCTTTGCAGCAAAGGCACAGCCCTTCCAGCTCAGCCTGTGCACCCACATGAGTCACGGTCCTTGTTCTCCACTACTGTGACCTTGACTGTGGCCCCTGAAACTTCAGCTTCTTTCTCCACCCTTCCTCTATGGACTATGAACACTTCCAGGCCACAGCTATCTTTAGCAAGCATCTAAACAGCATCCAGCCCAGTGAAATGTGGTTTTCTCTGCGGTTTCCAGGCGTTACTGCAACAGGGACAGCACACTCCCCCTCCCCGAGATGTTTCAGCCCTCCCTGAGCAGCCCAGGGTTGTATACAGCCCCACAACAAGCTCCAGCTTCAACTACACACAGCCTTTCATCTAACAAAAATAAAAAAATCACCCAAACCAGAGCACAGAAATCCTCTGCCATCCCAGAGGGGGATCTGTGTGGATCTCTCCAGATAATCAAATTTAAAACACCACCAAAATAGACCTTTGATTAGCGGCCGTGGAGCCCATTCAGAGCGACAGCACGTCAGGTCAATGTTCACTCCCAAAATCACCCGTCTGCCTCGGGAAAGGGATTTCTTTTTTTTATTATTTTTATTTGCTGGTCTGAATTTGAGGTCTAGTTAATAAACAGTTGCACTTGGGGTGCGCCATCTGGCCAGCCATAGAGCATGCCTGGAAATAATACTAATAATCTTCATACGGTGGTGCTTTAAAAGGCTGTTTTACAAAAGCCCGGGCAAGCTGATTGCAACCTCCGAGGCAGGTTGTGTGTGCCCCAGGAGCCGAGCCCTCAGGCAGCCTGCCTCTCGGATCAGCCGCTCTCAGAAAGGGTCAGAGTCCCAAATGACGCCGCTGTTTCGCTCGGAGACGCATCCCAGCGGCCGCCGCTGTTGTTTCTCAAGCCAGCGCGGGGGAATTCATCTCTGCAAGTCAGAGTCGGGCCGGTGCTTTCAAAAAAGAAATAGATAAAAATGCAGCTTCCAGTATTTTTAATGCGGATGGCACAGAAGGTGGCCGCTGGCGTCGGGCAACGCTTGGTGTCTCAGCCCAGACAGGCACTGCCCGCGGGGACACGCGCCGCTCATCCAGGGACTCGGCGGCAAGGTAGACGTCGAACCCAGAACGAAGGTCAAAAAAAAAAATCTCAGTTTCCTTGCACTGCAAAAAAGGCTGTGTCACCCGGCAGGACAGACCCCAGCCCCAGGACACTTGCTGGGCTCTTGCACCGTTGGATTTTAGCGGACACGTGGCTGGGCACGCGGCAGCCCGTCTCACAGCCTCGCCGATGCCCCGAGCCCTACAACACAGACAACTGACCTAATTTTCCTCTCTTTAGACACCCAGAGGTCATCTCCGTCTGCAGCGAACCCCACTGAGCAGAAAAACACAGAGCGAGCTCTGTCCACATCAGTCCTTCTCCCCAAGTCTTCCTCCCAGTTTTGCCCTATGCTGCTGCCCCTCCAGACTGCGAATGGTGGTGAAAAGCAGGAGCTGGGGAGGTTCTCTGACACGACTGGGTCCACGCATGTTGGGGCTGGGTGCGATGGCTCACCACGTGCCTGAACTCCACCTTCTTCTCCTTAACAACTCAGAGCATCTCACCTGAAGTTCCCAAGGGCGTTTCTTGGCCCGCTCCACGCAGCGAGACGCGGGGAGACGTCACCCGCGTCCGTGCTTTGCCCGCTGCCCGGTGACTCACCAGTCAGGGCGAGAATGCTCCCTCCCAGTTAACCCAGTCGCTCCAGTAGCGCCCAGCTCCTCTCCCAGCCTTCAAAGATAAGATTTGCCCCACCTGCCTTTCTGCCCAAATTGCCTTCCTGGTAGATCTGACCAAACTCAGCTTTTCTAGTATGAGGCAAACCCTGATGCTTCAGGACATCTTCCCTTACCTAAAGCAACCTCTACAAAACCAAGGGAAAAAGTCTATACTCTCCACCCCCAAGAATCACCTTTTTTAGTAAGAAGGTCACTTGAGTCAACTGCAGCATTACTTTTAAGTCCTGATTTGTCAGAGCTTATGCAAGCCGCAAAATGCAGCACTGAAACAAAAAAGGAAGGACATCAACAGAGGGTTTGGGTGTTTGGGAAGAAAAATAATGGTATCAAATAATTACAAATAGCACGTCTCGGCAGAACATTCAGATTCTGACTCAGCCCCAGCCTTGGCAGGGAGGTGTAGGTGTTCAACACATGCTGAGCCTGGACCAAACCCTAAAAGACAACAAGGATGTTGCCAGCACAAGGCACCCAGAGCAGCAGAAGCTCACGGCATCCGCACGCTTCCCGTGCGGGGCCCTGGAGAAGGGTCGGGGCTCTGGGAATGCCTCTGCTGCTGACTTTCTGGTGGCAGGAGGAGAAAGGAACCGGGGAAGGCTGGAAATCACTGCAAGG
>WTSP01014826.1:23312-41038 GCA_025331215.1 Actenoides lindsayi | reverse complement strand
CGCCCCGCCCCCCCCCCCCCCCCGCGGGCTGGGTTCACCCCCGGCCGCCCCCCCCCCCCCCCCCGCCCTCCGCCGAGGCTGCTCCGCGCGCGTGCGCCGCGGCCCCGCGTCTCCCCCAGCGGCGGCGAAGGAGTTTGGAAGTTCAAAATGGCCGCCGCGGCGGAGCCCGAGCTGCGAGCGCCCGAGTAAGGGACCGCCGGGGAGGCTCCTACCGCCGGCGCCGCGGGGAGGAGGGAGGCGGAGGGGGAAGCGCGGGCGAGGGGAGGGAGTCGGAGGGAGGGCGAGGGTGAGGGGCGGCCCCGGGCGGCGGTGGCGAGGGAGGAGGAGGGCGGTGGGGGAAGGCGGCCGCGCCGGGGGGAGCGGGGTTGCTATAGGAGCCGCTCCGGCCGGCCCAGCGGGGCCAGGCCTCGGGAGCCGCCTCCCGCCGCTGGGGGAGCGGGGAGGGAAGAAGGCGGCGGAGGCCGCGCGCCGGCCGGCGGGGGGAGGGGAAGCGGAGCCGGGACCGGCGGGCGCGTGCCCTCTGTTCCGCGTGCCCTCGGTTCCGCGTGCGCCTTCGCGCCCCGGCGAGGGGAGGGGGGGAAAGGGGCGCTCCGGAGCTGCTCCCTCAGCCCCCGGCACCCCCCCCCTCCGGTCCCGCTCCTCCGGCACCTCCCCAGGGAAGCGGCTCTGCCCCGGCGGGCGGGGGGAGGGGGGGGGATCCGCTTCCTCCGCGTGGTTGCGAGGCCGCTGCCCTCCCGGCGCGCAAAGCGCGGGCAGCCCGGGGGCGAAGCGGGGCCGGCGCTCCGCGGTCTCCTCCCGCCCCGCTCACCCTGCGGGCCGCGGCTGCCGGTCCGAGCGGGGGCTGCCCCTCCGCCGAGCCGCCGGCCCCGCGGCCAACCCACCTCCCCCGAGTCCCCGCCGCTCTCGCGTTAGGAAAAGGTGCCTTGCGCTTGTGGAAGCAAAAAGCGATTTGTTGCCGCCGGCCCCTCCTTCCAGCCCTCGAAATGACTGGCAACTCCCGGCTCCCGTCGGGAAGCGAAGACCGGGGGGAAGCTGCCGCCTCCCCGCCGGAACGGCCCCCCGGGGATGTCCCCTCCGGGCACCCCGCTCAGCGCCCCGAGATTTGGGTTTGCCGGCATTCCGGAGCACTTTCTCCCCTCGAACTTCTGCCCGGAGTTGACAGCCTCATGCTTAACTTCGTTGCTCCTCTTCACTAGATAAGTGCTTTCGCCGTATAAACTGCTTTCTCTATTTTTTTTCCTGCCTTAAAAGTCGCGACTTGAGGCTTGTGGGTTTTGTTTGTTAGCCGTGGGAGTAGAAAGGAGGCGAGGAGAAGCAGTGGACGTGCGTGTGAACTCTGGGAAACACGTGAGCACGTGAAGAGCAGAGTTTTAGTATTATATAGAGAAACAGAATTAGGAATAGCAAGGTAGAAACTGGTGATAAGAAGCCTGACTGAAGGAAAAGGTGGGTGAAATCCCTTTGCAAATCTTAATGAACTTCCCATCATTCTTTAATTCAAAGTAAGAAGAAATGGGGCTACAACAAGCTGATGTCACAGTTCCTCTCTATTTAAAGCCGTTGCTGCCTGAACACGCAGGTACCTCCTCACCTTGTGACACCTCACCCACGTCCCTACACCTCTGAGGCATTTAAAGGAAGGAGAAGTTTATCCGTGTTCTGCGGGAATTACTTGAAATAAACAGATTCCTGGGTGTGAGGAAACAAAACTGCTTGATGTATATTGATGCAGCCAGTAGTTCTGTAGCTGGGGAGCAAAGCCAAGCAAGCGGGCGGTGGGGCTGGCAGGCTGGGCTGCTGCTGGGCTGGGGTCTCCAGCTGGGGCCTCCGCGACCAGCTCGCTCGTGCAGGCTGTAAGGTGAGCTTATTACACAACAGTAAAATATATATAGGATAGCAAAATACCTTCCTGCGGGATTTTGGTGTCACTTTTTGTTGTTAAGAGAGGGAAGAGTTCTCTGGAGCAGCCTGACCTTTTATAATGTATCGAAGCCCCGTGACTGCGTTGGTCAGGGACTTGCACAGCATCCTCTCTCCGACTGAAAGAGATGTTGAGAGGTGCCCCTCAACATTCTCCTCGTGGCATTTCCCTGCCCTTTAGCCAGCTCGTGTCACTGACCTACTTGCTCCGGATTGCAAATCGGAGTTGAAGGAGTTTTGCACTTCATACTTTTCCCTTTCTTTTTGTGTCTTTTGTGCCAAACGCCCCATAAAGCAAAGTCATTTAGCGGCAGTTTGCCGCCTGTCTGTCTGTCTGGTACTTGGTTGTGATGACAGTGGGGGGGTAAGGTGGAAGCAATTAAGAAAAACACCCTGCTTTCCATGGGCTCTGAATAAGCAGAAGTAGTGAAGATGTAAAAGAAAAAGCATAGAGCATTCTGACTGAAGTCTCTGAATATCACACATTTTTCCCTCGGCTGGTCCCGGGGGAAGTTTCCCGTTTCAGAGCACCGAAGTGTTAATGGTTTCAGCAAATAACTGTAGTGGCTGTTGCAGAACAGTCTGGGTTATGTACCAGTGCTAGAATTTGCATTAACTCAGCCAGGGGAGGTTCAGTAACTGTGCACTGTCTGAAGATGCTCTCCTTAATTAGGAGGGCACTAATCAAGTTTATAATGAAGTGCCCTCCTTTAGGCCTGGCTTAGGACACCTCTGATGTAGTTGCTGTGTTGGGTCATGGATCGTATTCCTCACAAACATCTGCTGCCTGAAACGAGCAGAGTTCAGAAGCTGTGCCCGTTTCTGTGTACGACCCTCTGCTGCTCCCGACCGCTGTGTTTTGGGACTTTCTTTTCAGTGAGCGAGGCTTAGGACACAGAAAGAGCTGCATTGGAGTTATTAAGGTGTTAGCTGGTAAATTCTGAACTGTAGCTTCAGATCCCCCACCACATCTCAGATTTGAAGGATTAAGTACACTGTCTAAATTGCTTGTTGACACGATGAGCTAATTGAGATGATTATTTTTTTGAATCTTTGAGGGTTTTTTCATCCCTTGAAATAAGTTTTGATTTTTTTTTTGAGCACAACCGTGTTCTGCCATTTTAAAAATAACTTTTCCAAGTCAAAGCTTGGCTTGGCCGTCGGAGCGGAGCAGCAAGTGAGACAGATGAGGGGCTGACAGGCTGTGTGAATACACAGCATCATAACATCTTATTAACAGATATCGTCAATACTGAACTAGAAGCCTAAGCATTGATCTCACCCAGGGGCTTTGATTTGTTCACACGTTTGCTGTGTCTTCCTTCCGTGCTCTTTCTCCTCGCGGTCGCGGCTGCCTGCCCGTGAGGAAGCGTCCCCCCGTTAGAGTGCAGGGCCGGGAGTGGTACGGCTTTAACCCTCCCGAAGGCAGGCAGTCGAGCGCTGGCTATTTGCTGTCGCGGGAATCTGGCCGCGCGGGCCGAGGGGCTGCAGCCAGCGGCCGGTACTGACCGGGGCTTCGTCTCTCTTGCAGGGCCGAGGACGCCGATGCGTCGGAGAAAAGCGTCAATGAAGAGAATGGGGAAGTGTCGGAGGCAGACCAACCTCAGAACAAGCACAGCCGGCACAAAAAAAAGAAACACAAACACCGAAGTAAACACAAGAAGCATAAACATTCTTCAGAAGAAGATAAGGACAAAAAACATAAACACAGACACAAACATAAGAAACATAAACGAAAAGAGGTAGCTGATGCCTCTGACAAGGAAGATGGACCAGCCAAAAGAACTAAAATTGATTTTTTAGCTCCTCTGGAAGACTTGGAGAAGCAAAGAGCGTTGTTGAAAGCTGAACTTGAAAACGAATTAATGGAAGGGAAAGTCCAGTCTGGGATGGGATTAATATTACAAGGTTACGAGTCAGGATCTGAAGAAGAGGGGGAGATCAATGAAAAGGCGCGGAACGGAACGAGACCCGCAGCTAAGTCAAACACTAAGGGCAAATTAGAACCCGTGGACAATAAAACTAGTTCCAAGAAAGGAAGTAAGAGTGAATCAAAAGAAAGGACTAGGCACAGATCTGACAAAAAGAAAGGCAAGGTAGGAGTTGACGGCATCAAAGAGAAGACGGCTAGAAGCAAGTCAAAAGAGAGGAGGAAATCCAAAAGCCCCTATAAGAGAAGTAAGTCTCAGGATCAAACGAGGAAATCTAGGTCCCCGATGCTTAAAAGGCGATCTCAGGAGAAGAACAGAAAGTCTAAATCTCCCCCAGAGGATAGAAATAAGGGTGATGATAAAAGTAAATCGAGAGATCGCCGGAAGTCTCCTGTTGTAAATGAAAACAAAAGCAGAGATCGTGGCAGAAAATCTAAATCTCCAGCAGAACTAAGAAGCAAATCCAAAGATAGAAGATCACGGTCCAAAGATAGAAAACCTAGGAGATCAGAGACTGACAAAGAAAAAAAGCCAATTAAATCTCCTTCTAAAGATGCTTCTTCAGGGAAAGAAAACAGGTCTCCCAGACGACCTGGCCGGAGCCCAAAAGGAAGAAGCTTATCTCCCAAACAACGTGAAAAGTCACGAAGAAGCAGATCCCCCCTCTTTAATGATCGTAGGTCTAAACAGAGCAAATCCCCCTCTCGAACCCGGTCTCCGGTCAGAAGAGTGAGGAGTAGATCTGCAGAAAGGAAAAGAAGAGAATCAGAGAGGAGGCGTCTTTCTTCTCCCAGGTAACTTAACGATGCCATGAACCAGCTCAAAAATGTGTTCCGGGATGAACTGCCTGCTTGTTGGGTGTTTCTCTCTCTGGTTTGTTCTGACAATAGCTGTGAAAACAGGTAATCGGATGGTGCGTTGCACTTGGAGCTTCCTTGGGGTGTGTTCAGATGTATTCAGTTTTCCCAAAGCCCCCCGTGCCGCTGTCAGACCGGCAGATGCAGCCGCAGCAGCTCAAGTGCTGGGTAACTTGCTGCTCACACCGTGACTGCCAGCAGGTCTCAGAGTTCAGGTGCTCCTTCTGGGCACTCGCTTGGGTTCTGAATCTGGTTTCTGTTTTGTTTCTCAGTTCGGTGGCTTTCAGGAATTTCTGTGGAATGAGAGTCCCCTCCACTCTTAGATATCAGTGTTGGCTAAAAGTAGGTAATTAACCCCTGTCACCCCTCCAATCACAGAGTCAGTTTAAGCAAATCTTTTATATCAAGCTATCCTTCCCACAGTCATTTTTTTTTCTCCTTGAAAATAGTACTTTTTCATTTGCTGGAGGTATGGTAGTACACAGAGTTTTGCTGTCAAACCCATACTTGTGCAGCTGTGGTGAGCAGCATGGGAGAGGGGAACTAAGAAATATTTTCCAATGAAAGTGTTTGCAAATCAGTAGGAATGGTTGGTTTTTGTGGGACATCCTGAACCAACGCCAGCTGTGCTGGAGTTTTAACTACCTGTAGTTACTCAGGCTGCCAGAGAATCGCAGGAGCTTCAGTTTCAACCAAGAATTCCCAGCAGTTTTTCATGTTTGCTTCCAGTGTTCTAATCATGTAGGATACTTCTCAGGTCTTTGAAGTGAGTCGTTCTGTGATGTTACTATGAATTCTTAATCAGCTTCGACTCTTTATCTCGTACCTGCGATCCCTGAACAGATTTATTTTTCTAGCAGAGATTTTGACTGGGTTTTGTCAGTACAACCCCTTTGTTAGCTAGGAAATCTGGAACTTCGGTTCATCCTGTGACATTCTGGTAGGGCTGCACAGAAGAACATGGCATAAATGAACTGGGTTCAAGGGATCAGCCTGCTCCAGCATTTGAGTCTACGGTAATTTCTTGCAGAAACTGCCAGTACTTCTGCATGTGTGTGACTTTCGTCTGTCCCACTGTGTACTGTTCTGCATCAGCTTTATGTCTGGTCATTATAAGTAGCTAAGGTAACTGAAGCTGATATGGCAGCCTCAAAACAACAGAAATTCAAGAATTAATTCCTGGGTTTATTGATTGTTTAGCTACTGTTTCTGATAAACATGAAAACGGGCCACTATTTATGTAAGACCTAAACCCAGACTTTGTTGTAAAATGTCTCTCAGCTTTGTGGCAGTAATTAGCAAGTTGTGTTTCCGGAGTTGTCCTGAACTAGACCCGTGTGTGGGCACGTGCTGCCCAGGGTGGGGGGTGCACGGAGGAGGGGCAGCCAGCTCTGCACTGTACATGGCCAGGCTGCCTGCCCGCCCTCCGAAGCCCATCTGGTGGTCCCTCACCTGCAGGAAGATTTTAAAATGAGCTTTTAGAGGGAACTGTGACTTTTGCTTTCAGCTCGCTCCTGATTTTAAGACTGTTCTCTTCCTCTATTTTAAGAACGAGGACCAGAGATGATATTTTATCTAGACGTGAAAGATCAAAAGATGTCAGCCCACCCAGCAGATGGTCCCCGTCCAGAAGAAGGTCTCGGACCCCCATTAGAAGGAGGTCTCGCTCACCCCTCCGGCGTAGCCGGTCTCCCAGAAGGCGGAGTAGGTCTCCTCGGAGGAGGTAAAGACACGTTGTGGGTTTTACTATGTTCTGTAAAATAATACTAAAGATGAAAGGTTGCTGTCTTAGGTGTAAAAGGATGGTGCCTAGTTTGTCCACATTTATATATGCTGGCATAGTGGGATTCATTTTGTCCTCCACTTGTTTTATTACTTGGAGTCATTATGTACCTTGATGTTTCACAAATAGATTTTTCTTCCTTTGCTTCAAAAAAGGCAAACTAACTAAACCCCACACCCCTCCTCTGGTTACCAGGGACAGAGGCCGAAGGAGTAGATCTCGCCTTCGAAGGAGGTCCAGGTCACGTGGTGGCCACAGGCGGAGGAGCAGGAGCAAAGCTAAAGAAGACAAATTTAAAGGTAGTCTTTCGGAGGGTATGAAAGCTGAACAGGAGTCTTCATCGGATGAAAAGTAAGAATTAATTTCTAACTTGCGCTCATTGTCTAAAAATACAGATCCATGGGTACTGAGAATGAACTGACATTTATCTTCATGGTGTAGTTTTTGGGTCGTCACCTAAAACCTTAAGTGATCTTGTCAAATTACTGTTGGGATGATCTGAAAAGCTTTGGAGTACACGAGAAACATCAAGACCTCTTGGCAGACCAGAGAGCATGGATGATAGTTGTCAGCTTTCTCAATTCAACTCAGTATCTTGTGAAAATATTTGGCTTGTTTCCTCAAGCTTATTGCTGGAGGAAAACCTGTAAGAGCTGAAAGGATTAATTGCCATCTGCAAATTGTTTTTATATTTGCTGAATATCTACTTAATCCAGTTGCACAAGAGTATGCATTCCTAAACTGTCAAGGAAGAATGATGCTGGAATGAAAATGAACAAGGGTTTTTTTTTGTCTCTTTCAAAACAGTTACTGTTAATTGTTTGCAGTTAAAAATTATATACGCAGAGTCCCAGTGAGATACCAAACGGTAAATGTTCTCATAAGGACACGTAAATATACACCCTGGGATTTAATGCACCTTTGCTTTCCGAGTCAGTTGAACAGCTATTGTTTAATATATTGTGTGCTTTCTATGCCAAAGAACTGCATTTGGAAAAATTCTGCAGATAATCTTATGTTTATGATGCTATATAAAAAATAATTATAATTTTATAGTCTTGAAGACTTTGATTTGGAAGAAGAGGATGAAGAAGCAGAAATAAGACAAAGACGATTACAGCGGCAAGCAATTGTTCAGGTACCTGGTTATATTCTCCTGTAGGTTACAGAAAATTAACTTCATGTTGTTAATGTAAAATGTTGTGATGAAGGGGGGCTCTTAGCATGTTACTACGTTACGATAGTAATTACTATATTTCCATGATACATAACTATATTCTCTCCCTTTAATTTATTCTTGTCCTTATTGTCCTTGTCCATTTTAGCCAGCACTAAAAATACTGTTCATCATCTGACCCGTTGTAAAATCCTTCAGAACTACAACTGAGCAAAACCATAGGAAGTCAATGATTTTTACAGGCTGCTTGCACCTGTTGTCGGTCCACTGCAGGAAGCAAATTCCAGAGTTTCAGTCCCTAAATGGGAAAGCTCCAGTTGTATGATTGAATAATTGGATAACTGAGTGGTATCAGCAGTTAGTCATTTAGATATGTAACTTCTGGGAGAGGAAGTGACACTTTATAATTTCATACTACTTCAGTTAAAAATAAGTTGTAAAGGTGTCATCACGAACTGCTTTAAAGCACCTGAAATTTTTCAGTAATAAATCTGTCACTACTGATGTTTTGTCACGCACCACAAAATAGTTCATCGTTGTGAAAAACTGCATTTTACAGAAATGTAAAAGCCTAAAGGATGTGTGAATTTTTCAGTCTTACTTTCTGGTCAAGGCTGTGGTGCATTATGGCAAAAATGAGCTTTCAAACGCTGCAAATCATCTGCTGCCTTTAGAGACGTAGGCGATTGTGAAAGCAGAGATTAAGGTTTAGCACAGACCGTGGAAGGGGTGAGCACAAAACTGTTTCAAGTGTGATAAGCTGTGAGATTAATAATGACATTTCCGTTCAGAAATACAAAGGGCAGACAGAGGACAGCAATATATCGGTGCCATCGGAACCGAGCAGCCCTCAGAGCAGCACGCGCAGTCGCTCCAACTCCCCGGACGACATCCTGGAGAGGGTGGCTGCTGATGTGAAGGAGTACGAGCGGGAGAACGTGGACACCTTCGAGGCGTCCGTGAAAGCCAAACACAACCTCATGACAGTTGAACAGAACAACGGTAAGAGTCTGAAATCTCGCCGCGCAAAGCGGTCTGCGAAGGCTCAGACTTTTTGCTTAGTTTTGTTCTATATTTCTAGGCTTGAAGCAGATTGACTTTTTGGAAGGAATTTGAGAATGTTTCCACAAATATTATGGCACTTCTAACGTTAAAATAAAGCTTGCTCGTTAGGGAGGGTGGTAGGAGTGGAACGTGATCTCTGTATTTCTGGTAGCTCTCCACACAGTTCACATAATACAACTGGGAAAGCAAATAACATCTGTCTTAATGTCTGTCATTCTAGTTAAAGAATCACTCTCTTCAGCTGCCAAATTTTTCTTAGAAGCTTCACGTTTATTTTGAGGGGGCTTGGAAACCATGCCCCTCTTGTCCCTTTTTGTTTGGGGCAAAGCTGCTGTGTCAGAAGAGTACAGGTGGATGTGTAGTCATTTAGAATGATAAAGGCTTCGGAGAGAGAGTCACCACTGTCTAGTTTCTTGCTGAGGAAATGGCTGTTTCCTCCCCTGCCTCCCTATCTATTGACAGCGATAGTGAAATTAAATATAGCTGGATAGAAAACCTGCCTTGTGCCTGCTGTAGCAAAAGGGCCACGGAGCATCTCCCAGTGTGCCCTGTCAGATTGAAAATCTACTTTTTTTTCCTCCTATTGAAACTGGAAAAAAAAAAAAGAGGTTTTTGGTGCTGTCAGAAGATTTCAGTCTAGTTATTTCATATGAAAGTGGTTGGCTGTATGGATCATGAGACCTGCAGCACCTGACGGCAGCCCTTTATTTTCCTCCATCACTTAGTGCCCTAAAGGGAGTGTCTGATTTACTGAGGTCACAAAGTAACGTGTGTCACAAAATAGCTTGAAGTTTACTTGCTTTCACTAACGTGTGCTTAATTTATGTTTCTTTGTTTTTATCTTCTCAACCAAGTAAAAATGTCTTTGGGACTTTAAAGATGATTAAAAGGTGAGAAAGGGATAATCTTGCCTGCAGTAAAAATGTTTCTCATTAACATAATAGTTAAGGTTGACCAAAAGCTACACACAAAGTCCTTTTTGACGTGGTTGAATTAAAAAATTTCCAACAAAAGAACTTCTGGGCTTTACAGCTTTTAGTAAAATAACTTGAGCTTAGCAGAAAAACCTGAACTCATATATAGAAAACGTGTCTGGTTTTTTTTGATATACATACATACAGTCATTTTATATTTCTTCTTATATATATAAAGAAATTATCTGTAGGAATCATGTGCTTTTCTCTTCTTGCTGTGTGAATTATTTGAAAGCTGTTGTATTTCATTTTTAAAGGAGGTAAAAATTTTCGAGTGCTTTGAAGAACTTCACCAATCTTAGTTTTGTACTTCTAGAATGTCAAATGGTGTTTGCTGGCAACACTAGGAGTGGTGCCTGTTTGCCAACAGACCGGTCTCAGATGAGATTCTAAAGATACCAAGTCAGAAATTAGGCTGGTGACAGAGTTAGTAGTTTGTCGTCTGTTTTCCTGTCGAGTAATCTGAATTTCATTTGAAGGTTCATCTCAGAAGAAGCTGCTAGCTCCTGACATGTTCACAGAGTCAGACGACATGTTCGCTGCGTACTTTGATGTAGGTAATTCTTGAAGATAAAATGTATGGGCGGTTGGTTGGTTGGTTTGGGGTTTTCTCCTTGATTTTTGTTAGTTATTGTCACTTGCGGTTTGTGGGAACTTTGATTGGTACAAGCCTGTGTAACTGAGCAGAGAATATATTCTGAATCTTTTGATCAGCCAAGGCAGACAAAGTAGTTGTTAATTAGTATTCCAGTGAAAGGAAACCTGAAAGTAGTCGGGGTTTTACCAGAGTAAGCAACTGGGGAATTCCCCTGCAGTCTGAACAGGACCTGTGGCGGCACGCGGTAGCCAAGCGATGCGTGAGTCGGGTTTGCCGCAGCGTTCCTGTGCCGCACTAAATCTGTGCTTTACTCAGAGATCTGTGTAGGGTTAATTAACAAGTGTCTCTAAGATACGTTAACTTGCTAATGGTGCAGTGCTGGAGTAGCGTGGTGGTTTGGCTGGTGGGGTTTCTGAAAGGAGAGAGATGTTTCCTGGTTTTCCTTTGCTGAAGAGGGCTGCAAACATTGGCAGTCCAGTGGCTCGTTTTGAGACTCTGCTTGCCACTGTCTGCAAATCCACCCTGATGTTGCTGATGCACAGCACGGAAATACGACAACAGCTTTTTTCCTACCACTGACATTCTCCAGTTGATTTTGGTTCATGGCCACTGCAGTCTGCTAATTGTAACAGGAGCACTGGTGACGAAAGGCTGCCACGGTGTCACTCTAGTAATGCTGCTAATAAGAATAAAAGAAAGAAAGAAGAAAGCCCTTTGACCTGGGAAAAGATAAAGACCTGAAGAATAGTGTGGCAGGTGCATTTGTAAAGATTTGGAATTTGGAAATAGGGATTTTATGGCTCGTAAGTGAGCAGTTCCCCCTCCCAGAAGCTGGTGTGCAGTTCAGATACTCACTACTCCTCACGGATTTGAACTGGTGATAATAATGTTGCCAAATCTGGTAAGAGATGTCCACAATTGTGGTAAGTTTATGATGACAAGTGTAATAGTGTGAAGTCTGGGAAGTGGCACCGAATGAGCAGGAGTTCAAGACTTCAAACAGTTACATTTTCCTCACAAATCACTAAACTGTTTTATTACAGACATACTGTAAGTAAAGGCTGATTCAGATGGCCAAAAATGTGCACTCTTAACATGACTTGTATAAATTCCTTTTGGGTATTAATTGAAACTTTGCCCACTTATATCTAATGATTGTTCTACTGGTTGATCTCATCCTCTTTCCTTACACTAGCCTTTGGATGCCGGTATGTAAATAGCATTTTGTGTTGAGTAGTTTCTTTCCCTACAAGCTCAGTGTGTTTGTACTGCGGGGAGGAACAGCGGGCCAGTAGGAAGAAAGGGCTTTGGCAAGGAAACACCAAGGCAAGACCCAGAGCGCGCAAGCCAAGCTGTTGCTTTTCTTTTTATTTCAGAGTGCTCGTCTAAGGGCTGCTGGGTTTGGAAAAGACTTCAAAGAAAACCCCAACCTCAGGGATAACTGGACTGATGCAGAAGGCTATTACCGTAAGTCCTCTGTGTCGATTTACGAGGCCAGCTACAGTGAGGGTGCTGGATGGGAAAGATCCTTGGGAAAAGCCCTGAAACGTGAATCTAATGTAAATGCACCACAGTGCCCTCGCTGAGCGTGCGGCGTAGGGGAGGAAATGAGCGCGCAGGTTCTGGCCTGGGTGGGGAAAAGACTCTGGACTCTCAGAATCACAGTTTGTCCCCCACAATTTCCACACAGCTCGGTGATATAAAACATGGTGCGCTGTGGAGTTCGGTGATTTTACCTTCCATCCTGCTTTTCTGAATTGCACAGACTGGATTTGTTATGGATGTCGCTCGTAACCTTAAACTGCTTGGTTTTTCTCCTCCAGGTGTTAACATAGGTGAAGTTCTAGATAAACGTTACAACGTCTATGGTTACACTGGTCAGGGAGTCTTCAGTAACGTAGTGCGGGCCAGGGACATGGCCAGAGCAAACCAAGAAGTAGCCGTTAAAATCATCAGGAACAATGAACTTATGTAAGTCGTGTCTTTGCTCAGGGATAATAAAGCGCGTGTAGCGGGCGGGGGGATTTTCATGACGTGATGTGAATCTGTTCCCTTTGTTTCAAGAGAAGGAACAGATTACAGCTGTGATTCCTGCCTTTGCTGCTAAACTCAGCCCGGTAATGGGAAGCGCCTGAGGACTATGTATCCACTTCTTTACAGCTGTCCCAGGAGAAGGGTACTTGCATTTTCATCAGGCACTTTCTCATTTGCAGGGAGCAGGGGTAGCAAGGAACAATGGCACAGTTAATTTAGGAGGCCTGCCCAGCCCTAATGTTTTTGAGAGGGAAGTCATGGACTGTACAGAATTTTTCGATGGACCAAGTTGATTTGGCAGGCTATGGGTTGGATCCTAATCAATCCTCTGCAACTTGCAAAAAGACCTCTGTACGTTATTTTTGTGTGTTCTTAAAAGGAGATGGGACTCTCCCTGTTGAAATGAAAAAAAATGAAGTCATCAGAATGAGCAAACGTTAACAAGTGTGATCTATTAAAGTACTGTATGTGAGGACTTGTCTGTAATGCCCATTTTCAGTGTCTGCTGCAGTATTTTTCTAGTCATCTATTATGTCCTATTCCATTAAAAGCAAGAAATTAGCATCTTTTCCATATATTTTTACCGTGGAAGTTTTACAAGTTGTCTTACTGGGTTCTGTTCTATGAAGAGGTATCTGGAGAAGTTTAAAAAGAAAAAAAGGGGAGTGGTGTGTGATAGGCTATTTCAGTTTGGTATGTCACAGAGATGAATCAGTTTGGGAGTGTACTTAGCTTTATAGTAAATTTAGCTTAAAACCTTCTTTAATAATATATGTGATAAGTACTTTTTGTTTTAAAAAAAGTAAACTTCTTGAGTGCTGTTTGAAAGTAAAGTGCTCTATTACAGAAGGAAACCTAATTTTAGCTTTACACACAACTGGGAGGGATGAGGAACTGAGAAGCAGGTTACAAAGGCCCAGTGAAGATAAAGAATGGAATAAACTTACCCGGTGTGTGGACACCGGCGGGAAACCGCTTCTGGGCTTGGGGCTTGGGTTTTATTTTCTAAGCTATGGTACATTAGGGAGTCGTAGAATCACAGACTGGTTTGGGTTGGAAAGGACCTTTAAAAGTCATCTTGTCCAACCCCCCTGGAGTCAGCAGGGACATAACGACCAGACACTTCTCATTCCTGGGTAATTACAGCTGCGCAAGCCAATGTCTAGATTTAAAGAAAGTCTTAGAATTCCACTGGGTTTGTTTTATAATCGTATTGCTTTGTTTTCAGGCAAAAAACTGGCCTGAAAGAACTGGAATTTTTGAAGAAGCTCAATGATGCAGATCCTGATGACAAGTTTCATTGTCTACGGTTGTTCAGGCATTTCTACCACAAACAGCATCTCTGTCTGGTATTTGAGCCACTCAGGTGAGCTGACCAATGTCTGGGGTTCTCTGTAAAAAGCAAACTGAGCGATCTTGACCTTTCTGGTTTGGGCTGTTGCTTTGATACCTTGTTCTGTTGCCAAGATTCAAGAATGCAAGGAACTTAGGAAAACATCTGGAGGCATAAATCCACAGATCACTGAGCTATTTCTGATTTACTTAGTGTCATTGTGAACTTTCTGCCTGGACAGTATTTCAAGCAAATGACTGTATTATTAAAGGCGGTTCACCGTGCCTGCTCTTAATGATTTTTTCGTGTGCGTCACAAGGTTTGCCTCCCAGTTTATTAGGGGGCCTCCGTGTTTTCCTTTGTTAAGCTCTTTCCTATTCTTTCTCTCTCCCTTTCTTGCTCCTAATAGTATGAATTTACGAGAGGTATTGAAGAAGTATGGGAAAGATGTTGGGCTCCATATTAAAGCTGTGCGTTCCTACAGCCAGCAGCTGTTCCTGGCTTTAAAACTTCTTAAAAGATGCAATATCCTACATGCAGATATTAAACCAGATAATATTTTGGTAAGTAATAAATAACTGAAAGTTATTTTGCATGTCTGCAGTGTAAAGTTAAGTATTTTAAATTAATATAATTTTGTTTATTTAAGTGAAGTCAAAATTTAGCTTAAAATGTTAAGGGGCTATGTTTTGATAGAAAATGCTATCGTGGTATAAATAATAGGTAAGAAGTATAATACAGCATCTAAATTAATCTTCTGTTTAGTACAGTCTTTCTCAGTCAAACCTGCATCCACTTGTATGTGTACAGAAAGCAGACCTTCCCAAGTAAGGCAGTATCCTTTCTCAGGAGAAATCTTGGGACTTTCTTCATCAAGTGTTGAAAAACGTTCTTGCTTTCTGCAGAATGGCAGTAGGTTGGTTGACTCTGGATGGAGGTTTTGTTCACTTGAAGGAGATAATTGGGAAAAATCCTCAATGCCTTTTTTTCTCTTCTGTTTCCATTAAAGATTCTGGTTAGCAGGGCGAGAGCTACGTCGGAGGAGTCAAAACCTTTGGCTTATTTGGGGGTCACCTCTGTGACAAACAGATTCTTAGTTAAAATGTTCTGTCCTTGCCATCAGTGCAGTAAAGTTTGTTAGCATGAGATGTGTGAATGAATAATATGCTGGTTTATGAGTGGTACTGGGGGTACTAGAGTTGGAAGTCTAAACTGATCTGGATCCACCAGAGATATTTTGGTAAGGGAAAGATAAGGGAAAACTGACCTTTTTGTATGTTGTAGGATCTGAGGCATTAACTCACTTTCAATTTAAGAAAGTTCTACAGTTTCCTTAGAATACCAAGAGGAAGGATGGAAATATGGGAAAAATTTCCCATATAAAAGGCTGAGTTTTTTCTTATCTCAGACTTAAATGTGTGTGTCACTTCCTCAGTGCTGCTGGGAGCTCTGCCTACAGAGAGCACTAATGGAGATTCATGTTTAACTTCCAGGTGAATGAGTCCAAAACTATATTAAAGCTTTGTGATTTTGGATCGGCTTCGCACGTGGCAGACAATGACATCACCCCCTACCTAGTTAGTAGATTTTACCGAGCTCCAGAAATCAGTAAGTACCTTTGGCTTGGCTACACCTATCAAAAGCAGTAGCAGGATGTACCAGCAAATGAGAATTTGACTGGAATTTACTCTCTGTTTGGTCTTAGCAAAACATCACTCTGGAAATATGATGGCAGTCAAAAATTGAGACTTTGAAAGCATGCTTGGGTGACTCTTCCTGTGTGTTGGTGGTCAGCTCAGTGAGGACAGGGAGCAGGCATTCTGAGTGGTTGTAGTTATGTTTTAATTTAGAGGTATTGTGCTGACTTCTTGTTTTTTACTCAATTTATGCTGATTAGTTTGGGCATTAGGGAAAAAACTCCCTTTCCAACATAGGGATGCTGTAAAAATTTAAAAGGTTTGCATCCTGCTTTTCTGGTGACCATGTACTCCTAAGAGGAGCACCAGTATAGTTTACAAATCAAAACTGGTTTTGTGCTATATATGGCGTAAGGCTGCCTTTGTGGAATTAACTGGAATTGCTCTGTTTCAGTTATAGGAAAAATCTATGACTATGGTATAGATATGTGGTCTGTAGGCTGCACGTTATATGAACTTTATACAGGAAAAATACTCTTTCCTGGCAAAACCAATAACCACATGTTGAAACTAGCCATGGATCTCAAAGGAAAGATGCCAAACAAGGTAAGAAAAATAAACATGATTTTTAACTACTACCTGAAACGGCTCTAATCAACAGCAGAACGTGCTTTTTTCTCCCCAGATTGTGTTTCTTATCATATACATCTTCTCTTAACAGCAAGTAAATATCAGACATCGCTCTGACTGTCTAATTTATATTGATTTAAAATCTTATGAAGTGAAAGCATACAGCTTCTTTTTCATAGACTAAGTATAAAGTGAAAGCAGAAACCTTCTAAGCACTGACCTGACAAATAATCCGTAAGTCAATGGCAGATACCATGTCCTTTCTCAACCCATTTGAACTGTGTATTTTTACTCAATCTAGGCATTTCTTACTGTCCTTTTGATACACTTTTCATTAGCATTAAATGATTCATACTGCAGTAAGTTAGTAGACGTTGAGGCTAATTGTGGAACTTGTAAGACACAGAGAAAGTGCCTCAAACTCTTCCCTCTCCCTCCTTTTCCAGATGATTCGAAAAGGTGTGTTCAAAGATCAGCACTTTGATCAAAATCTCAACTTTATGTATATAGAAGTAGATAAAGTGACGGAGAGGGTAAGTCCTTTATGTGTTGACTAATCTATTGCTTTTTTCCACGCTTTCCTACTATTGTGGTCTTTCAAATGTATCTTGACTGAAACCAAGACTTCAGCAACTATTAGAATGTCCTTTTGCAGTGGTATGGACAAGTTACCTAGCTACAAACTGGCAATGCAGGTTCTTCCTGCAATTTAGGGACATGTTTAAGAGAACTGTACCCTGTGTAGGTACTCAGGGTATCTCCACATAATCTATCCATAAACTGCTGACAAAAGGCATTCTGCCTTTCCTTTAGAGAAGGGTGTCCAGCCTCAGTATGATGCGCTTATGTTGCAGGAGGTCGCTATTACCTTCTGGATTGCTTTAACATGGTGTATTTTTCAAGAATCACAGAATTAGTGGTCAGATATGGGAACATCCTATGTGGTGTTATGATGTTCTTAGTTAACTGGATCCTGGGTTTCTGTGTGCAGCTGCTGTTGGCAGAAGATGCAGCCTGGCCTATACTTCCACTCTCTTCCTTTGCCCACATGAGAACTGAAGAGGCTGTATGATGGCAGAGGGCTCCGCTGATCAGAGAACCCTGCAGCAAAGCTGCTGCTGAAGCTCTGTAGCAGGAGTGTTGTGCCTTACTTGTGTTCTACAAGGTTGCCCTTTTTGTATTTGTAGGAGAAAGTTACTGTTATGAGCACCATTAATCCAACCAAGGACCTGTTAGCAGACTTGATTGGGTGCCAACGACTCCCTGAAGACCAGCGTAAAAAAGTGCACCAGCTCAAGGACTTGTTGGACCAGATCCTAATGTTAGACCCGGCTAAACGGATTAGCATCAACCAGGCTCTGCAGCACCCCTTCATCCAGGAAAAAATTTAAACCAGATGAAGAAGTTCAAAGGGTTTGAGTAATTAAGATACAAAGACTGAAGAAATTTCACAGCAGTTATTAATGTATATAAACATAAATATTTCCCCTGCAAAGTTGAGGAAGAAATGATACATTTGAATTAACATCAAGGCTGATATTTCTTTTAGAAATGTTAGAGTAATTCTGTTTTGTGTCTTATGTGAAAATTTTCACTGTAGAACTGTTTTAATTGCCAAGACTGCACAGAAGTACAATGCTAATGTATATGGTTGCAGTTCGTATATATTATAAAAAGGAAAAAAAAAAGCATCTGTTATAAAAAAAAAAAAAAAAGGAAGAAAGGAAAAAAAAAAGGGAGGAATAACGGGGGGGTGGATGGACAAGCCAACGGCTGAACCCCCGTTC
>WTSP01014826.1:0-23212 GCA_025331215.1 Actenoides lindsayi | reverse complement strand
ACCCCTCTGCCTACACCCACGTGCGCACAGTTGCAAAGGCTAGAGGTCTGAATTCAGTAATAATAAAAAAAGGGAAAAAAAAAACAACCGTTAAAAAAAAAAAAAAAAAAAGAAAGAAAGAAAAAAAAAAGAGCAGTAATACTGGGTGGTTGATTTGTTTTTAGCAGACTTGGCTTCATTTTTGTCTTTAAAAAATGGCCAGCATAAATGCTGTTTATATTCACGTTTTCCTAGGTGTGTGTGTGCAGGCCACAGCAGCATGCCCTTGGTGTAGTCAGTGCCGAAGGGGGTCTGTTCCTTCTTGAGCCTGCCCGCAGGGATGGTCTCCTCTTTTAAAGCAGGTTGTGTACAACTTTCAGTACACTGAAGGTAAGCTAACCCATCAACATCACCGGTGTTTAAGCTGTTATTTTACTGGAACAACTGACAAGTGAGAGGCAATAGTGTCGTGGCAGAATTCCCCGCATGTTTGATAACTGATCTTGTTTTATTTTCTGGCATTGCAACCGTGGCATAGTTACAACTTGTGTTCTGTTCATCACATTTAAAACTGGGAGAGTGCGCACTTGATGGATAGAGCGCCTTCAGTGTACTGTTTCTTATTACTTTAGTTTTTTTAATCAACTTGCTATAGACTTTGTATACATTTTGTTAAATACAGTTCACTCGGACATAGAACCAGTACTTACAGAAGAGTTTTCATTTCGTAATGACGCACGCTGGGATCTCATTCGAAAGACCTTATATCTAAAGGCTAGCTAGGCGACACGAGGAAGTTTTTAACTATTTGTATGTCATTTTGAAAGTGTACTGCTTTATGCTAAAAGTGTTTCGTTTGTTCATTGTTTTCATTATTTGTGATCATGTTGTCTTTCAATACAGGCATAAACCTTCCACTCTTGAACAAAGCAGCTGCTTTTTAAAAGCGGTAATTGCTTCTTTACCTTTTATTTCTTTTGTAAATGAAGCTTTTTCTTTAAGAAATGTGACTTTAAAGTGTTGTCTCTTGCATAAAACAGTTGACACTTACTTATTGTAAAGTGAAGATTGTTCTGCTGCATGTAAAGTGGACCATGCAGATTTCTGTATGTTTTCAGTATGCATCATTAGATAATAAAGTCTTTTGTGAACAAGGCATTTGTAGCCATTTTTAAAAGAATCTGTCTTCAGTGATGGTAAATCAGGTAATTCGTAAGAACCGCCCCTGCATTTCCTATTAATCATTTAATTAAAGGGATTAGTAACCGTTTTGATCTTTGGGAGAGCTATAGGCTATGTTAATTAGATATGTAATTGTCACTGCTTAAACAAAAGCAAAGCAAAAAAAGCCCCTACAGATACTGTCTGTCTGCTTTCATTGTAATGAAATTATTCCTGTAGGACATGGGATTAAATTCAGGCTTTAACTAATGTTTGTGCTGTTTTTCTCACTTTTCCTTTTGATGGTGCTGAAAGAGAAAAAGGAAAGCGAGTCACAGGCCACTCAACGCCTACTCCATGGGTCTGATTTGCTGAGACACCAACTTCACCTTCCTAACAAGGTTATTTCTGACAGCATGTGTAGATAAACATTTAGCAACGAGTTAAAAGGGCTTGGAGACATTTGAGTTGGTTATACAGGGTGAGGAAAACAGAAATCGAACTTCTCAGGTCCATTCTGCCGTTTTAATGTTCTCTTTGACAATGTTAAGAAGTTCATCTCTTCAGTTTGATTAATCAGTTCTGACAAGCTGTGAAAACCCCACCGGTTTCACGTACTTTATAATATTTCTTTGAACTAAGAAGGGTTTTTGTGTCCATCTAGGTACATAATGGCAGCAATCATGCACTCTTAGTGCACGCAGGAATGGAAAAATGCCCGAAAGCAGACATTCTGCTGGTGGGGAATACCCCACCCAGGAGCTGTAATGAGCTAACTCCGAAAGCAAGCGGGAGATGGCTGGTTTTGTATGCCTTTGTGGGACCTTCAGCCTGTCTCTTCTCAATTTATATTGTAAAATTCTTAATAATAATAAAAAGAAATAAATCTCTCCTTATTTCCACATGTTAAGGTATCTTGTTCATACGGGAAATAAAAAGCTAGCTTTCATGTCTAATGAAATACCAGTTGCTTGCTCGTTAAATAGAGAAAGTAACCTGCACTGTTACAGCACAGGCAGCGCTTCTGAGGGCAGTTTTAGCAGACGTAGCAATAGCTTGTTCTTTTTGTTGCTTTGTGCTTTATTCTTAAAGTAGGAATGTAAACGATGAAATGAGTTGGTGATACAGAAACAAAGCAGTAGAAAAGATGCCCCTTAATGCCTACAGAACTGTTTTAAGCTATTCTGGAGAAGCATAAAGTTGCTCGTTTACTTGTTCTTTGTGTTGTAGGTGCAGCTCACAAGAAGATGATGGCTACCAGAAGACATGAACAAAGGTTTCTGTCCTATAAAAGATATGAAAAATACTCTTCGTGTAGTTCTGTCTTAATCTTTTGGTTTCCAGCCTTCCAATTTAGAATTGGTTAATGCTGCTGCCCTACTGATAATGCCTGAAACGTACTTGCTGTATTAGAATGTGCTACCTAGATGTGCTTGTTTCATTTCTGGTTGAAGAGACTTTTTAATTGTGATTAAACATAGGTAAAAAAGCATTCCTGTTTAAGTGCCATTTTCTTAAAACGATGGAACGGTCAGTATGTGAAACCCATGAGCTACAGGAACAATCTGCCATTAGATCTGGTTAGAATACCTCTGTTTGAAGTAGTAACTATTGAAGCAGATGATGCACTTTTTTCTTTAACTCCAGCAGGTTCGTTGTTTGTTATAATTCTGTCAGACTGTGTTGCTGATACAGAGACCAGCTGGCAGGGGTTGTGCCAAGCAGGGGGATTTCAGTCCTCCAGCCAGCATCGGCCTCAGCCCATACTTCTTGTTGGCAACAACAGAAAAACCTTTAGTCCTGGCTTCCAAAGCCTCTGGAATGGAGGGCTTTTTTCCACAGTTAAGGAACCTCTCCAGTTTTAGGTCATGCCTGTCCCAGCAGCCCGTGGTCCCTGAGGAGAGCAGAGGAGCTGGCAGTGCCCCTGCAGTCAGCTGAACTCCAGCCCTTGCAGCCTGGTGCAAACAGAACAGCTCTGCAGCAGAGTTTTCCTGTTGAGCGATTTCTCAGCTGCTCTAAGAGGCAGGATAATTTATCTTTTCCTCCTATACCTGAAGATACAAATTGTATCTTCACCTGAGGTCCTACACACAGAAAGTTTGGCTAAGTCTCCTGCGCTGATTTCAGTTTCCTTCTCCCTCCTGGTGATAGGAGCTTCACCTTTGCCACCCTTAGCTTGCCAGGCATTCAGAAACAATACCCCAGCCCCGCGCAGTTAGAATGGGGTTTGGTTTGTACCTTGGTCTGTACTACCAGAGTTTAAAAATTAAAACCTGTTTAAGAGTTTTTTGATAAATGGAATGTTTCCTTTTAACCCCTTTTTAATAATGCTTTATCTCCATACATAGGGTAAGTGGCATTAAAGCTCCGAAGAACCTTTCTGTGCGTACGGAGCCGTACACAGAAGGCAGAGCACTCGGTGGTACTCCTGGAGACAGAGCCAGCAGTCACCTACAGGCTGTGGCACTGGAACTGGGGTGCAGGATGGGGGGAAGTGGCAGTGCCTTGAAATTACTAATAAAGTACACTTAAAACTTGTTTGCATCCTGTCTTCTCTTGGGTTTACCAATGTCACTCTGCAAAGCTACTCCCTAGAGGAATTATGTTTAAATCCACTAAAACCATAGTTCTTTGAATGAAGCGAAAGGAGTTTAAGTTGTTTCTTGGCTTACCCTCCATCCCAGAAGTAAAACATACCTGCCTTTCCCGAGCAGTGGGCAAGCCCCTGGACCGCCCCAGGGTTTCAGGGCGGGGGGGACACTGGCAGAAGCTGGCAGGGTGGTTCTCCAGTTTCCCAGATGACTCCCACAAGAGACACTCGAGCATATTTTCATTGCTTTTCCTCATTTCCTAGAGAAGCAGATGGCACAACTCCTACAGGAATGTCCTGTAAGGGGAAGTACAATCTCACAGAGATTCTTGGGAAATCTTTTGAAAGCTCTAGTTTACAAAAAATTGCCTCAACCGTACCCGTGAGTGCTCTCTGGCAGCTGCAGCACAGCAGGGCACAGCCTGGCCCCATTCCCCCCCTGCCCCAGCAGTGTCACCTTTCCCTGCTCTCCAAGCTCGCAGCAAGAGCCTGTTCTCAGAGATGAAGATCCATGAGGGAAGCAGAGGGCGTGGGAGAGGGAAGTGCTTTACACAAGCGTTCTGCATGGGTTTGAGGTTCTTGCCTAGGTGGCAGAATTTGTTCTCCCTTGCTGGGGACTAAATTTCAAACTAACATACTTAAGGTTTTTCTAAAATAAGATAATTGGCTATTTCTGAGGTAACCATTTTAGAGCAATTATGCCAGTTCTTGGGGTGTCTAATTTCAGCAGTGCTGGAAGACAATCTAATCAGTAGAATCATTACAAGAAAATCCAGCAGTAGTATGAGTGGAAAGGTGCTTCTCATTGAAATTCAGCCTGCTGATCATGAACAGCTCACCCAGATGACCTTGAAGCGTGGTGTTAGCCACAGATTTTATAACAGAGTGCTCTCTGCTGACCTCCAGCTCGTTCATGAACACCCTGAGCAGAGGCCACAGCAGAAGAGCCTGCTGTCAGACCCCAGTCTGTGCCCTCTCCCTTTGATAGCCTAATGGCTAGTGCTTAGTAGAGCGCTTCAGCCAATTCCACAACTCCACAGTTGTGATTTAATCTAGATCCCATTTCCTGGAATTGTTGATGGCAGCTGCACAGCAGAGCAGCTCAAAAACCTTTCCAAACTTGCAATTACATCCACTGCTGTTCGCTTACACACCAAGCCAGTCACACTAATGGAGGAAATTAGATCCGTTCGATACTGTTTGTCCTTGACAAATACAGACTGTGTTTTATTACTGCAGAGCAGGGAGGAAGCTTTCAAGAAACTCTCCACTAACTTCATGTACTTAACTGTTCCTTCTGCTGGCTTCTCCCCATACAATAACAGACCTTGATAAAAAAAACCCTTAGCACTCTGTCCTTGTATCACAAAAGGAGGGTGAAGTCACACATTTAGAGAAGCAGCACTAACAGAACTGTGATCAGAAGCTGGCTTCTGCCCTTTGGTTGCTCAGGTACTTTTGGGTTTTTAATAAAACTTTTTAAATGTTACTCATATCTAATCACTTTAAGTATCAAAAAGAAATAGAACAATACTCAGCAGGGCTGTGAGAGGGCAAAAACATCCCCTCAATCAACACAAGTTACAGATTGTTTCGTTATCTTCTATTAGGTGTGTAGTTGCAAACTCCATGGTGTTTCTTTATGTACTTTAATTCCTAAATTTGTTGTTATTGATGCAAATCTTTTCCAGATTTTTAAATTAACCTTCGTATCAACAGGTAAAAAATTCCCTATTTCAAATCTGTAAGATTAGTTATACTGCTTTTATCTACACCGCCAGGTGAAAGACACATTTGCAAGAGATATTTTACTGGTTGAAAAATAGGAAGCCTTGCCCATCACAAGAGATTAAATAAAGTGAACTTGTGCTATTGGGAGGGGTACAAACTGGAGGTACCAGCAGTTTATTTACATATAATTTTAGGGAAAACAAGGTAAGGGAATTATATCTACATACAGATACAATCTAATTAAAACTATAATCCAGGCTGAAGCTTTCAATCTGTACAAAGGTGCTGTAATGTACAGAATGTGTTCCAATGTACTGCTCCTGTGACACTGAAACCAGCCTCAGAGAGGACACGGAGAGCCTCCCCCAGAACCACCACCTTCCGGCAAGGGAGATCAGGACCTGCACCCCGAGGTGTCCACAAGCACCCCCCGGCTGTGACTGCAGCACAGTGTAACACAAAGGCTTTTACCTGAGCATACTGTTTGTTACCTCCCCGGTGCCCTTCCTTAACTTTCATAAAAACAAATTTACATCAATTAATAAAAGCCCTTTGAGCGCTCCAATTAGAAAATACATAAGCTGGTAATTACCTGTTGATAGTGAATTCCCCAGAGTGCCAACGTGTCTTTGCATGCGCTGCTCTCACCTGCTCAGCCTGCCGGGATGGCTATGACATTAACTACTCCATTTAATTAGATATCATTATTAAGACATTATTTTACCTGCTCACAGCAATTTTGCCTTCTTTCTTGTGTCTTCTTCCAGGCGTGAAACATTCCCTCTGCTGACATTTTGAGTTATCTAAAGTAAGGAAAACATTTTTGTTTTCCCCTCAGTTCCATCACTTCACCGGTGGCCCTGTGGTGCTGCCAGTGCCTGTCACCCCAGAGACATCCTCCCTCCCACTGCCATGCCTTGGCACCCAGGGCCACATCCCCACTCGGGGCACTGGGAGGGAAGGGGGAAGAGCCTCACTGACCCCTGGCTTTTTCTCAGCTGTTGGATGCACACCCTCCCTGGCTCTTTTCCATGTTCCTTCGTGATAACAGGAGATTATTCGGGTTTCCCTCTCTTACCTGGCAGCTGGGTCCAAGGCTGATCTCTGCTTCACTCTCCCTGTTTCCGTTGGCCCTGCCTGGCCTGATGGCAAAAGCCATTCTCTGTGTGACAGCAAGCTTGGCTTTGCTGGCAATCCAGCATTGACTCTCACTCTGTGAGAGGGTTAAGGATTCTAAATACATTTAATACTTCCTTTTTTTCTTAGCACCCAATTTAACTGCTGTAGCATAGCTGAGTGATGCAGAGAAACATAGAAGGGGTTTGGCTGGAAGAGACCTTTAAGATCATCAAGTCCAACTGTTAATCCAGCACTGCCAAGGCACCACTAACACCTGTCCCTCAGCACCACAGCTCCACAGGGGGCTCTGAATCCCTCCAGGGATCACGGGGACTCCAGCCCTGCCCTGGGCAGCCTGGGCCAGGTCCAGAGCTGTCACTGCAGCTGAGCCACCCTGCCTGCCCACAGTGCCTGGGCACAGCTGCCTTCCCATCAGCGGCACTGCAAGACTTGGCCAAGGTGTGCTGCCAGCACCTGAAGCCAAAGGCATTGGGTATTTCTGGTGGCTCTCTGCTCTGCTCCAGCAGCTCCCACCCCACGCTGCACCTCGGTGCTCCGGCCCTCGCAGCCAGGCGAGAAACCGGCGCCCACCTCGACCCCGACCTCAGCTGCACCTCCGCCAGCCTGGAGCAACCCGCCGCAGCCCGGCCTCCCCCCACCTACCTGCCTACGCACGGGGCCTGCTGGGACCCTCGCTGCCAGTGCTCTGGAGGGGCAGAGTTGGGGGTTTTCAGCTCCTGGTCACCGAGAGGCTTTTCTGGATGAGTAACTGCTGCTTCTCCACGGTTTCTTTTTGTTGGCATAAGCTAAATGCCTGCCTAGTTCCATCAGCCTGACCCTGTCCTCTGCAGTGCCTGGTACACTCTCTACTCAGAGACATCCACAAACAGTGGAGAAATTTTCTGTTGAAAAATAATTGTTCTGTTAATTTAACTCCAAAATGGCTACAGTAAAAGGTGATACTATGGTTAATGGGACTTCTCACAGAAACAGAGCAAGGTGAAGCAATTAATGGAAAAATATATTTAATACCAGAACCCTAAAGCTCATAAAAAACACCTCTGAGAATCTTCAAATTAATCAAGTGAACACTTTTTGTAAGACTATTTTATTAACGCACCTCCAGGAACTACCTTTCCTCTCACTGAGGATGTTTAACAGAAGGAGTCAGGATCAGCACAACAGTAATTAAACACTTCTATTTATTTTTTCATTAATACAGTATTTTCTTGCCCACAGATGAATAAAAAGAATTGCTCAATAAGATATGTACTGAAGTGCTATCAGAATATGGCACTATTAAATCTGTGGCTTCTTTTGGAAGACAATCTGCTTCAATATTATTCAGAAACATCACTGCTGCTGGCAAAATAATGAACCTTTTTTCCCCCAACCTAAATATCCATAACGGATCCAAGGCACATAATGTTGTATTAATTTAATGAAACAGTTTCACCATATCAAAAGGTGTAAAAATTACTATCTGAAGAGAACGCTTATTAACAATAAGGGCAGATTAAACCATTGCCAGAATGTGATTTATTCTACAGGTGAAGATTAGAGTTTTGATTTCTTCTGAAAGAAGCTGACAATAGCATTTATACATTCATCAGATAACCACCTCTCCTGCAGGATCTCACACTCTCTACTGTTGACTTCATGGAGCTTCTCCTTTTCCATACTTCGTAACAGCTGCTTGGACACTGCCAAGGTCTGGAGGAGAAAGAGAAGAGCATTAGGAAGTTATGTTTTCTATACCCTAATTTAATGTCTCAGAAAATAGCACAATAAACACACTGGAATTCAAACCAAGTTGTATTAACATTGTACTTGTTTAGCTTTTAGTTGATCTTTTTGTTGGAAGTAATTATTGCACTTAATTCCTAAGACCATTACTGAGGTGGAAAAGGTTCTTGGGAAGTGAAACAAGCACCCAGGAGGTGCTCAGCTCCAAAGCAGATGGGTGTAAGAGAAACCCATTCAACTGTCTGCAGCGCCAAATGCTTTCCAGCCTCCGAATCTCTGCGTGCTGTGCACTGCCCTCCAGGCAGCCAGGGCAGAAGAGAGGCATCTGCTTCCCGGCAGCAGAGGGACAGAGCCGTGCTGGAGGGAAAATATATTGATCTTTATTACTTCAATTAAGGGTGAAGTGAAACCAAATAACAGGACAGGTTTGGCAGGAGGGGAATGCTGCAGGCTTACAAGGTGGAGAGAAATTTAAAATACTGACCTTTTTGGGGAGGGCTGCATAAGCTTCTAATCTGGCCCAAACTTCCTTCTGAAAAGTCCAGTCGGGGAAGACTTCAGTCACAAGTCCCAGGGCACAGGCTTCAGCTGCAGTCAGCCTTCTGTTGAAAAGCAACATTTCGTTTGCCTGTATGAAAAAGAGTAGAAAGTGTGATTCCACAAGCTGGTCACAACTGGAGGAATGGCTGAACACGAGTTTCCCACAGGGCTGGCAGCAGCCCCGCAAGACTCTCTCCCCCTGCTGATAATGGCACCCTATCAACACATTTCTTACAAGTGCTCTTATTTTCTTTCTTTTAACCCTTCCTTACATCCTTCCCTCCCACTACTGGAGGAAAGATACCACCTCTCACCATACAGATATTGTCTCAGGAAGGTGGAGGAAGCCATGAGAAAGAAAACCCTTACCAGTGAGACAGTATGGCTTTTGAAGTGGCCAGCACTCTGGTAGCGTGCCTGTGCTGACACTGTCACTACAGTTCTTGACATTGGTTCAAAAGATGCAAGAAGGACCTTTCTTTGAGGACTCTTAGAGTTGGAGGACACCAACACACAAAGGTCAGATGACCCACATACAGTGCAGACATTCTTACCTTGGCTAAACCCATGATTTTTGGGAACAGGTAAGAGGAACACCCTTCCGGGCTCTGTCCAAGTTGACTAAACGGGGTGTGAAATGTAGCCTAGGGAAAAAAACCAAACCAACAAACAGAACAAAACAGAGCAAACCTCACAACGGAGCACAGGACTAAAGTACTAGGATTTAGTTTTCATTTGAAACTTCCACCGTGACGGAGTTCACCAGAAACCCATCGGCACCGTTACCTAAGCAGGCTTTGGACACCAGCTGGTAACACTGCTTCACCCTCGCGATGCACCCAAGAGCTGGCTCTGTATAGAACACATTCCACACCATGCCTTCATATGGCTTTGGGTTATGTATTTGGCAACCTACCTTAAAAGGAATCTTAACCTGAATAAACCAAAGTTACCTTGGAGCACAGATCAGATAAAATGCCAGTTACTGCACTTCCACTCCACAATAATCTTTTGCTCCCCCTCCCACACCTGAAAAGGGCCTTACGACCACCATTTCACATCAGCTACTCTTTAACTGGACCCACTGATACAGTGAAGAGTTCTAAACTGGAGTCGGTAAAGTGAAAACAGTAACTACAGCAGGGAAATTCCCTGCACGTTAACCACCGGCCGATGCTCCTCTGTGCTGGTAATTACCATAGGTGTTCCTTGACGTGATATAAAAAGCCTTTCCACTTGCATGTTTTCTTCCCTCAGATTACCCCAAACCACATGGTATTTGCTACAGAAAGAGGCTTAAGGACGGCCTTGGGATCCACTGTGTAAGGTGCTTACCTTGTCAGAAGCATAGACAACATCACACAACCCGAGCACTGTTACACAGATGCCAATAGCTGGGCCATTTACCACTGCAATCAGTGGTTTGGGAAAATCAATAAAATGATCCACAAACTCTCTAGAGAGAAGGGAAAAACAGAATGTAAGAGATGAGTCTGTGTCTTTTTCAGCAAATAGCAACAACATTCAAACCAGGTGATTAGCTACTGCATAGCACAAACAAAGAGCTGGATTCTATGCAGCATATAGGTCTGACCCTTTCCCAAATGAATTCTGACAAAGAACATAGGAACTGTTTGCAATACCTGCATTTCCTTACCAAGTAAGGATCAAACACATACATGCCAGCACTGCTTTCCTAGTTCCTGCAGTCAGGTTATAAAAGTGCCATCTTCCTCATCTCCAGTTACTGAATACAGCTCACTAACAGGAACAGTCTTTCACCCTGTCTGTCCCTCTGCCTGCCTGTCCATCCCAACTCCACCCATTGGATATCCATCCCCTCCACAGCTTCTGTTCTGCAGTGAAGACTCAGCAGGCACCAAAACGATGTTGCTCCCGCAAGACAGAATTCCCTAGTGCTGCTCTGCACAGGTTTGAGAAAGAGCAGTTTGGTTCATTTGACAGCTACTTCTCCAGCCAAGAAGTCCACGATACATTCTTAAAATACAATGTTGTTCCAAAGCCTTGCAAGAGCTCCACCTCTCTGGCATCTCTGTAGCAGTAACAGCACAGCAAATACAGCCTTCTGACGCGAGGGAGATGAAAGGCCATAAAGCACAGGGGCTCTTACAGGCTGTGCTGAGCACCCTAGGCAGCTCTGCAGGCTGGAACACTTGCCAGACACCACCCTGCAGCAGCTCAGCAGCAGAGCCAGACCCAGACCCAGACCGCAGCGTTCTCGCTTGGTAGGGGCAGCTGGGATCCACAGACAGCTTGCCTGTCCAACCTGCAAACTGAGTACGCTACTTCCACTTTGTCTTGAAAAGAGAAATCAAAAACATTGCTTGCTCTTCTGTGTATTTTAGATTTTTCCACCAATTGCAAGTGCTCGAGGGAGCAATCTAACTTGCAAGCATCTCTCAGGTGTAATCATCACATACAGAAGTAAAAGAGAAGACAAAAACTTCTTAAATAGGGAAGAAAGAAACATGTCATTTGTCCCGCCCCAAAAAAAAACATTTCAGCCACTGTGTTAATGATGCCCCTGATCTCCTTGGCCTTAGAAAATAAATCAGTTTATCAGGCAGATTCAGACTCAAGGAAGGAACCAAGATCTCAGAATTCCTGGGCAGTGTTGAACAAGTTCATTACACCCAGTCTCTGTGCAAAGAAGTCTGACAGTGAAGGTATTCTGGCATGTCCTGCTAGTGTAGACACTGCTGGATATCAAAAAACCCACACATTTTTCACTGCAGCTTACAAACTACACAGTCAAAATCATGTTTTGTCATTATATGTGCATGTACTTTGGGGACTTAAAAATAAAATGGAGTCCTTAACATGACTATACTTTAAAAGATTCATAATACTTATCTCATTTCCTCATTTATTTCAAACAATTAATAGTACTTCTCCCACATGATCTTTGTGTTTATGTAGATGGTCACCTAAATGGATGTACTGCAGCACAACTGAGGCCCTGCTGTGCTGTTTTCTAACGGTAACTGTAAATTCTATTTTACAGTAACTTATGCACATAGGAAACCAAGATGTTCTACCTAAGTAATACTGCTCCATCTTTTGCCATCTTCTCCATGTCACTCGGCTGGACATTAGTAAAATTATTCAGATCATTTCCACTGCTGTAATAGTCTCCATTTCCTGCAGTGAACAGATAAGAATAAATGCACCGGTGGTTTCTGAGCAAGTAAGAGAAGCTTCCATCTATCACATTTACAAGAGAATTTAATTCTAAGTGTCTAACATTATTAAGCAATTTGAAGGATTGTCTCATACACACTACCTTAAAGGACATCTATGGTTTAAAACTAAATTTTGACTAACAATTTGCTGAAAAAACAATGAGCAAAAAACCAAAGAACATTAAATTTAAATTATTTGAGGGGGGGGAAAAATCAATTTTCTTTTTTCTATAACAGTGTCAAACGAATATTTATTTTATTTCTTTCCCTGAATACTTGCTCAGGGTTTGTTTTTTTAGTCAATTCACAATCATTCAAACAGTAGGATGCAAGAAACTTTTTTTCTTTTTAAACAGGAAAATGGAAATGATCCCTTCATCCTCCTTCAAGCACCTCAGAAAGATGCTTTGAGGTAACAAAGAATTTGAAACACCACCTTGAAAGAATTCTGCAAAACACTTTGGAAAATCTTTGTGCACGAATTTTTGTGTAAGAATTTCCCCACTTACACAATTCTATCTTAGTCTAGATACAGGCTCATGTCAGCACTGCACTTTGGCATAATACAAAACAAATCTAAGAGAGGCATATGAAGTGTGGTACCAGTGATAACTGCTATGGTAGAATCATCTTTTCCAGCTTCTTCAAGTGCTTTGATAATCTCTCTGTACATCTGTGTAAAAGCAAAAAACAACAAAGTGCAAATGTGATGTTGCAAAAGGTCATAAAAAGGCGATTCACACTGACAACAAGGAACTTCAGAGACAGAGTAACTACGTCTGTAACTGTATTAACTATGTAGCGAGGTATGAAACAGATTTGCAGCCAGAGAAAAGTTAAGTACTACATGTGAGGTTATTTCTGACCATAAAGACACACACTTGCAGTTCTCAAGACTTTGGATGCAAATCTAAAGGACAAAATAAGGTCCTTTGGGAAAAAAAGGCATTAACTGGAAACAGCTGATTTTAAAACCTAAGGAGTAGTTTACGTCGGCAAAAACCATATTAAATAATTAGCAGCAGTCAGGTGAAGTCCCTGTTCTGGCATCTGCAGTAATAATTCTTTAAAATTTCAGTAGCTTACCCAGGAAGATAAAAAATCATTAATCCTCTGAAGATAATTTCTTTACCTTCTGGTTCATGGCATTTTTCTTATCAGGTCGGTTAAACATTATCTTTGTGATATTGTTTTTGGTGGTAACTATTATCGTTTCATAGCCATCATGTCTGCCCTCTTCTGGAGCAGCATCTTTCTTCTGACCAGCAGATTCTGCAGAGACCAGACTTGAGACAAGTTCAGTATATTTCTGCCGGGCATTATCCTGTGATGAAAGGAAAGAAAAGAAAAATAAAAAAAGAAAATCACAAGATTATCAAAGGCTGAACTGGAAATCAGTTTCTTATGCTATTCATAAAATGGGAAGCTGTGGGGGAAAGGAAACATGCTGTAGTTAAACACTGCAGGTCATGCTTAAAGTCACTGGGAAAGCAGCAGCAACGGACCCGCAAAAGCAAAGTGTGTAGGTGCTGGGATGATGACATTTATTTCTCTGGAGAAGTCCCTCCATTCATGCTCAAGGTTACCACAGAGATCTCTGCCATATTCCCAGCATTTACACATTTCTGTGGAACTACTGTTTCTGCTTTGCAGTTGGGCATTTCTTCAATAAAATCAGAAGTTTTTCTTTTAGAACACATGCTGCTGAAAATAAGAGTGCTGAAGGGGGTCTATGACATTTTAAAGTCACTTGAAGACACTAGTTTTCTGTATTAAGTAGTATCATTGAACTCAAACTACTCCTGACCAGCCCACCTAGTGCAGCAGCAACAGAGCTGGTTTGTGAAGCTTGTGGTCCCTATGTAGTAGCAGCTGAAGAAACAGTGGTTGCTATCTATGATGTCGGACTTACTACAGTCTGCATGAAAAAAGAACACTTACGTATCTTTGCATCTCTATTCTTCCCGCCTGCTTCACTTGAAGTAAAGAATTCTCTAAAGGTTATGAAAGGTATTAAAGATATCAAGATATACTGAGAAAGAATGAAGCTCTCAATACAGCTCTTTTTTCTAGTCTTTCTCTCCATGGCATAAGACACTGACTTTTTAAAATGACAGTTACCAATATGCTGGATTCATCAATCTGCTCTCTGTTGTAAGACCTGAGAAGCTCAATCCATCTGGCAGAATTGCCCAACTAGCGTGTAATATGCTTGGACATCAGCCATTCACTTAGAGGCCAGGCACTTCAAGGTAGAGTAATCTAAGTGAAATTATAGGTACTGTCACCTGAGACAAATTGCCAAGAGAATTCCACGCATCCCACTTGGCTTTCTTGACGAAGTCCAGCATACCTGGTTTTGGAGAATTGCAGGGACCTTCAGTAGCCTGAAAAGAGAGTGAAACAAAACTTACTTAAACCTCTGATTAGAATTCAGATACCCCGGTAGAAAAGATGGTGACTGTTAGGAATATTTGTCTGATCAGGATACAGAATTCAACTCTTGAAACAGAAGGAATACCTAGTGGTGGCTGGGCAATGTTCAGACAGTTCACATACCGTGGAGTTTTCAGTGCCTGCTATTTCCTCATAGCTGGTGCTGGGCTTTCAGAAGCACCTAACCAATATGAGGCACTAATTTCTAAAAAGCCCACACATGTTAAGTTCTCCTACCTTAAAAATTGTGGAAGTTTGTGAACAACCACCAGTTTAAGAAAATCTTTTACAGGCCCATCCTCTCAGATTATAAATGCCTCCCTTACGAAACAAAACAAGGAATCTTACCTGTTTAAACAAAGCATAGAGCTTCAACTTAGTTTCACTCCCAGGGTCCTTTGTCAAAAGCTTCAGCTGCTCTTGAGCCTTTTCAAAGTCCTTCTGGCTGACTTGCATGGTGGCTGCAGTCATGTGCAGGTGAGATGCTGGAATGCAGACAGCTTGTGCTCGCCTAGTACTGGAAAAAAAAATGCCATTGCTTGGTTTTTGTGTAAGACTAGGGGAGAAACAAACATGCTGCTGTCTAAAGGTGTGTAAAGTAAAAGCAAAACATTATGTATTTGTACCTGTACTGATTAAAACAACAGCAACAAAAAGCAAGATACTAGAAATTACAAGAGATTTGCTTTAGAACTTTGATGTAGCTGCAACATAATTAACCTTTAGAGGATATAACATTGTCTCTCTCTAGTACCTAAAGGACTAGATTTAATGCTGCCAGGTGACAAAGAAACTGTGGGGTTATATACCAGATGATCATATATAATCCACTAATAGCAGCAGTGGTAAATTAATGTCTTGCTGTTTCTGGAATAAATCAGAGCCCAAGAGGTTCTGTCCATGACAAACAAATAAGAACCACAGAACTCTTTTATTAATGGTTTGAATCTCTGTATGCAACATCAACAGCTCTCTCCGAGGTAAAATGGGTATGCAGCCTGTCTGGGTTTTGTGCTTTTTTTAAGTTTGTGTGCTTCTACCTAGAAAGACTTCCATCTGAAAGCCTGGTTCTCCAATCAGGGCAGAGTAAACGAGCGCTCATTGCAAAATGTACTTTGGAAAAAGACTGGCTGTAAAACAGCCTGTAGACACCTGAATAAAAGAAATGGGGGTAAAAATAGTCTGGGAGAAGAACTATGCACTAGAAAAAGAAAGATAACTGAATAAAAAACAAACCAAAGCTGAACTCCACTCCACATGGGAGGATGGGCAGCTGGGGAGAGGGGAACAGCGCAGCAGCCAGTCTGAAGCTACGTACGCACATATAGTCAGGCTTAAGGGGCTCTGGCCTTTAGCAGGTCACAACTTCTCTTCCTTATTAAGAATTCAAAGTTACAAGAGGCTGAGAAAACAACAAAACTAAAAAGTTTTCTGTCTGGGGAAAAGTAGAATAATCTTACAGTAAGTCCAGACTCAGAGTTACTTTCCTTTGCTATTTGGTCACATCCAGTTTTACTTCTTAGCTACAAAAATGTCTGGGTAAAATCCATTATCTATCCAGTTCAAACACTCCATATTTTGTTCTTCCTTTCCTCCTTACCTCCTGCTTTGTAACAGGAGACTGGGCAACTTAGCTGTTTACTGAAGTCTAACGTTTACAAGAAAAGGCCTCTTTTCTGTAGTTCTTCCTTGCTGCTTATTAGCTCAGTTCTCGGCAGGATATCTATGATTCACTCCTTTCTCTCTGTGTTCTGAACTCAGAGGACATTTACTATACATTAGTGACAACCACCAGTTCTCAACATGCTAAGGCTAGGCTGACTGCTACTATTTCTCTATTAAAATTAACAACAGATGAAAGAGCAAAGAAAAAATGAAGTTATTTCACAATTTACTCATGTTGTGCAGGATCTCATTGTTCAGAGAGATACAGGAATAGCAGGAGCAGAGCTCCCTGACCCCAGGTAGATCACATAAAGAGTAAGGAGGAGCTGACTCACCACCTGTCAGCACACAGAACGCTTTAGCAGCCTTGCTGAAAGCATGCAAGGTTGTGCCGAAAGCACACAAGGCAGGCAGAGAGCCTGGAGCTCGACCTACAAAACACTGGTGTTGAACCTACACTTATTTCAATCCAAACAGAAGCTTAGGAAAGGCAATAAAAACCCCCTCTCTATTCCCCCTTCTCATCTACTTGCTACAACAAAGCAACATTATTTCCTTCACAAAGCTTCCTTTCTTTATTGCTCTGCACCTTGCAGGCAATTAGCGGCCACTGCCCCACTGCTGCAGTTACCTTTGTTGTACTGGCACCCATGGAAGAGTGGTGAGGGCCCAGGAACCTCCTCTAGCTGGGTAAAGAACCAGCTCCCACCAGAGAGAGAGGAGCAAGAGGAGTCACAGCTTGGCAGAGCAGCCACAAAGTCCACGGCCAATGCCTGTGCGCTCCTGCAAAATCATTCCCTTGGTACTTCACAAGCAGTGCACTCTGAAAAAAGAAAGAAATCCTGGGCATCACTGCCTGAACCTGAACCATCCAGGCTGACAACCCCTTCATAGTTATTCCCTTGCCTTGGACACACCTTTGCTCCTGTTCAATCACTCTGGATGTCTTGCAAGCCCACCCTATTCATTCTACCTGTTCACATAAATGCCTCTTTTCCTGATACACAGTCAAACATAAGGCTCTTAACTAATATTTTTCAAGTCCATTCCATGGAAAGTAATTTCTCGCTGTTTAGCACAGGCTGCAAAGCCTGTCCAAGACAGGGCCCCTCATTACAGTGCAGTTCTGTCACCTGCACAAGGGCTTTGGTAGAGTTAAAGATGCCAACTTTTTGTAAAAGGCTGACTGCTCCTTTTCTAACTTTTAAAGCAACTTCACTGTTTCCTCAGTAGGACTGAAGAGAAGCCAAGAGATCTCTTTGCACAGGAACCAACAGACATGCTCAGCAAAAGAAAGGGATGGATATACCTGGACTCCATCTTCCATTTACTTAATAAAGGTTTTCTTTTAAACGTTAGTAGATCCTGGGGAAATAAAGCACAGACAAAAGCAATTAACAATCCCGTTACGATTAAAAGCAGCGGGTGGTGCTAGAAACACGTGGGTTTAGAGCTCCTGACAGAACTGGGAAATGCTCATTTCACGTTGTTGTAACTCGCTTTAGAGAGACAAGGAAGGAAAAAGAATGGGAAGTGTTATCGGAGAGAAACAAGCAGTCCATTAAGCTGCCACTCGGCTGACTCCCGGAGCACACGCTGAACAGGAGATGTGGGTATCTTTAGTACATGAAGGGTAGTGCTTCAGATAACGCACACGACACCTCTTCCCTGCCACGATCGCTATCTCAGCGTGCTGTCATCTCTTGTGCTGCTCTTCCTAGACATTCCTCATGAGCAACAGTGAGCAGCACGGTAACTGCCCCTGCCATCTCACACAGAGCTTGCATTACAACATCATGAAGTACCAATAGTTCTGCTCCTGTTCCTTCCACCTTGCCCAGCCCAGCCCATCACCATTCCTGAGGCACCAGCCAGAGTCTCAACTGTTCCACAAGGGTCAGAAGTCCAAAACTTATCCCAAGCCCTTCACTGGTTCTGTTCTGGCACCAGTAACCACTTCTAGGTTGTACTTCACTTTATTTTGCCGAGAGGAAGCCGCTGTCTATGCCGTTAACATAAATCATTGGAAGTGTTAATCTGCAGGTTACCCAAGTAACTATTCATCATGCCGTCGGTTATGTACTATTGAACCCAGCCCCACGTTTGCCTGCACAACAACGTAATGTTAACGAGTCATGTGTCTAGTCACATTTCTACCAAGACAGTCCCTGGCAGTACCCCACTGCACTGCAGCTGGTGTGGAATAACTGAAATGTTTTGCTCTCAGGTACTGTGAACACTTCTGGCGTTCTCATACTCCCACTGTAGCAGAAAAGATCAGTGCAAATACTCTATAATCAGTTCACTTACTGAAACAGAAAGAAATCGAAGTCAAATGAGTTCTTCCTTTACATTGGAACATTTCAATAGTTATTCTAAACACAAGTTTAGTGTACAAATCCTTATCAGCTTTTACTATTTTACACTCCTACACTGTTTTGACATCTAAAAACTAGAAGATAATGATGTGTCTGTTGGCAAATTGAAGTGCTGAATCACTGTTGTTTAGTGTAAGTGGTTCAGCTGTGTTTGATGGGGGTTTTTTTTCCAATATTAAAGAATAGCTAAGAATCAAAGCTCTAGATTAGCATTCACTGAGATCTGAAACTGTCTGCTCTTCATGCTCTGTACAGGCACAGTGAATATTCTCTCACCACAGCTGCTGGGGGGCAACTGGAATCATCTCCTGAAACCTCTGCCAGAGCTCTCTCTTTCCAGCAGACCTAACTGGACATGGTGAATGACCAAAGCACGAGAGAATTTCCTGTACATCCTCAGCCCATGTAAGACATTTCTGCGAGCAGGAAGATTAACAGGCAGATATCCTCTGAAGCACATTCAGAAGTTATAAACATGAATGTTGGCAGAAAAATACAGAGCTGTGATACTCATACATGTGATATTTGCTGAGAATAAGCCAAAGTTTATTGTAGTATTTGGAGAGCAATAAACTCAGATAGGTTCTTTATACATCCTTACCCAAGGTGACTTTAACGAAGTATTAAAAATCCCACCAACATCCTGCTAGTTCAGCTGAATCAGTGAAAGAACACAACCTATTTGTCTGAAGCTTTTTTTCCTCTCCTGAAACCATTACACCTAGATATGCTTTTCTGGAGGGCCAGAGTCAGCAAAGAATCCATACAGCACAGTCTAACCCTCAAGAAATCATTTTTATTCCCAATTAAAACCAGAACGCCCTCTATTCAGTACTGATGAGGCCACACCTGGATTGCAGCACCCAGTCCTGAGCTACCCAGTACAAGAGAGACACAGACATACTGGAAAGAGTCCAGTGAAGGGCCATGAAGATGATTAAAGGACTGAAGCATCTCATGTATGAAAAGGAGCTGAGAGAGCTGGGACTGTTCAGCCTATAGAACAGGCTCAGGAGGATCTTGTTAATAATGTATATAAATACCTAAAGGGAGGGTATAAAGAGGACAGGGCCAGGCTCTTTCCAGTAGCGTCCAGTGACAAGGGGCAAGAGGCACAAACTGAAACACAAGAGGTTCCCCTCGAACAGGAGGAAATTCTCACTGTGAGGGTGACAGTGCACTGGCACAGGTTGCCCAGTGAGGTGGCAGAGTCTCCACCCTTGGAGACATTAAAAAGTTGCCCAGGCATGATACTGGGCCCCCTGCTCTGGGTGACCCTGCTCAAGGAGGGGGTTGGACCAGATGACTTCCAGAGGTCCCTTCAAACCCCTACCATGCTGGGATTCTGTGAAAACCAAGCACATTCAACCTGCCACCTCTACTGAAGCAGCACACTAACTTTAAACAGTTCATCTCTAGACTTGACTTTGAAACTGTAGCTCTTCTGGCCTTCATGTGAAAGCCTTCAGAGTCTGTTTCAAGGGAGGAATATGAATGATCTGTTCTAGGACACTCATAAAATAGGAAGACTACATTTGCTATTGAACTGTGACTGCTTAAATTCTCATCTGGCAGGCTCACTCTGTAAGTCAATCTACACTGAAGGACAAAACCAGGACTGAGATGAATGTACACATCCAGTCTTTGTAGCCAGGAAGTCCACTCAAGGATCAATCTGCAGGATAGTGACAGGAAAAAAACCCCACAGCACTGCCTGTCTGTGTTAGCAAAGAACATTCACAAAGCAAAGTGCACTATGAACTCCTAGGAATTGTAACACTTGCACACCCTGCTCTGTGCCTGCCTGAGCGATGGCAGAGGGGGCAGCTTTGTCTGTCCTCTGCCACAGGAGACAGGTTGACCTGCCAGACAGCCAGGCCATGGACAGGATATGGGAAATAGAAAGAATTACATCAGTCAATTACGATCCCCCACAAGGGACAACTGCGCGTGGCTTCCTTCTTCAACCTAACCTTAGTTTTGGCAGAGCAATAAGATTTCTGGGTGGAAAAAAAATGGGTGAGAACATTTTCCTCTGGGGAATCAGATGCCAATAGAAGATGGCACTTTTGTGAGGGGATTAAAAGGACTCTACTATATTCAGATATTTGGGGGTTTAGGGGTGGGGTTTTTAATGTGTTTAGTTTTAAATGTGGGTTTGCACAACCATGGTCAAAAAGGTACTATTGAATTGAGTGGCCAGGCAGCACGGAGGGCAAAGTTGTGTTTACTTTGTTCTAAACGAACACGGTGCTAATTTCCAGTTAATTTCCGATTGAAATCGACTTCATTCACTGACTGGATCACAGAAGTTTCCACCTGGAGTACTCCACCTTATCAGAAAAATCGTACTTTTCATCACACAACAAAAAGCCTGAAATATTATACAAGTTCAGTCTGGATTCCAGCACAAACGAAATCTGTCTACCTACTGAATTTACTGCTGTCCAGTGCTGTTATTTGGGTCAACGTGAAAAGTCAGTAGCTTATGAACAGAAGAATGAAGTTATTAACTCCCCGATAATGCTCGTGGCCCCTCTCTGTGCCTAGCCAACCTGCATCACTTCACACTGCTCACACTCAAAGCGCTTCCTGATAAAATACCACGCTGAGGATTTTAAGAGCGGGTTTTTTTCTTCAATATAATTGCTGTCAGTGACAAGAGACTACTGCCAGGATAATCTAAAAATGAGGATGATGGCAAATTATCAAGTTATTATGTGCTAATCACTGCCAGAGCTCTCCAAAGCCAAACAAATGGCACCACCCAGTCAGTGACTTAAAGCCTGAGATTTGATGGCAGAAGGAAGCCTTCCAGAACACAATCCAGGAGAGCTTTTGCTTTCTCTTTTCTAGTGCAGCATCTAGTACTCAATTACTTGGCAATAGTTTCCGTTTTTCCATGAAATAAATGATGGTTTAACAAGACCTTTAAAATCTCAGCTCACAGTTTTTGCTGCAGTTTACTGATTACAGTCTAAATTTTATTATAATGAACTTCAAGGGAACTTGAAAAACTCTTGCTGTAATCAGTGGGCTCATCGCAAGAGAAAGGCTCAAGCACTTACTACATCAGCATAATGAAGAAACATCCAATCTGAATATAAATATATAATAGTTTTAGGCAGATTATTTCACACTGATCAACATTCATTCTTTCCAAACAGAACAGTTAGGAAACAGGGAAAAAAAAAAATCACTGATAATCCTATGTTGAATACAACAATAAGGTGGAAAAGAGAGACTGACATAACTGGTTCAGCCCTCTGGATGCATTCACTCTGACAAAGATGCGCACCCGTGAAGCCTCTGGGGTCTGCTTTGGTCCGGCTGGAAACAGAGGTTACTTGCAAACAAGGCTCATTACAGTGATTTAAGTCTGTGTATCAAGCCCGGGTAGAATGCCATGCTTTGCACTGTGAATTCTGAATTCCTGACATTCAAATGTTTTTCATTGCTTCCTATGTGCAACATTCCCAAACCTTTGCTGGAAACGAACAGACCGATTTCAATCCCCCCCGAGGTCTGCTATGCACAAAGGAAGTAAGAGCTTCCTTGCCCTCTTCACCTGGCCGTGGCTGCAGACAGAACATGATTTGCACAGGGGGAGAAGTACAAGGGAAGAGAGAAATAAGTAGCTTCTTGGAATGGTACTCTCCAAAGACAGTATCTGCTACCCTAGCAAAAGCTTAACATTAATTCCTAGCACCATATTAAAATGAAAAAAAAAAAAGCCCAAACATTTGAAAATGTATTTACATTCTCCTCGAGAAGCTCATAACTCACTTACAGAACAGAATCACAGAATCATTAAGAGTGGAAAAGCCCTCTAAGGTCATGAAGTCCAACCACCAGCCCAAGAAAGCTGGCCTAGAGAATTGTTTTCTTGAAACCAGGGCAGAAGTCATGCATGTGACACCATTTAGAAACAGCTTAAAAGCCATACCAGCAATATGTGATGCAAGCACAGCACAGGAGAGAATACATCACTGTTTTGAAAGCTGGAGTAGTCTTACAAAGTAGCCTTAATTTGTTGGACAAACAATTAAGCTTGTTTTGACTGACACGGAGAAAAAAAACAACCAAACAAGAAAACACAGAATCACAGCCTCTGCTCCCTGTTTCTGCACAGTTTCAGACACCTTACCCTCAGCCTAATCAACAGCTTCTTTGGTGGTTAAACACTTGCCTCAGGAGACAGAAATATGAGGGTACAGGCCCTCTTTGCAGAAGGCATCAAATGCAGGTTTCCCATTCCCACACTGTGTTCAAACACTTAAAAGGTGGTTGGTATGGCTGGAAGCATCCCCAGCTTATGCAGAATTACAGAATTATTTTGGTTGAATTTGAAGATCATCAAGCCAGCACTGCTAGGGCATCACTAACCCATGTCCCTCAGCACCACAGCTCCACGTGGGGCTTTGAAACCCCTCCAGGGATCACGGGGACTCCACCACTGCCCTGGGCAGCCTGGGACAGCCCTGGACAGACCTCAAGGGCAAGAATTTGTTCCTCAGCTCCAACCTAAACCTCCCCTAGCACAGCTTGAGGCCAATTCCTCTTGTCCTGTCCCTTGTTCCTTAGGAGCAGAGCTGGACCACCCCTGTCTCCCCCCTCCTGTCAGGAGCTGTCAGAGCCAGAAGGTCTCCCCCCCGCCTCCTTTG
>WTSP01014825.1:21078-35156 GCA_025331215.1 Actenoides lindsayi | reverse complement strand
AGGGCAGGATAAAAAGGGGAATAAGGAAAAAGAAAAATGTCTCACCCAAGATCAGAAGTTACAACTATAAGGAATATAATGAAAAACAGGAGAAAAACAGAAAAAAGAATATTAAGGGCAGAAGGATACAGAACCATATCCAAAACCAGCTCTGGGATGGCGATGGATCACGCAGCACATGTAGAGTGTGGCCCAGCCAAGCTGAGATGCCCTTGCAGCTCCCAGAGCCCAGGAAGGAAGAGTCCCCTGACCTCCTTGTCTCCTTGTTCTAGGGAGTGTGGCAGGGAAGGGGAGGTAATAACAGCTTCCCTTTGACTCCTCAGTCAGGGTCCTGGGGTTACCCCTTGTCCCCCCCACTCAGTCTGTTCACCCTTAAACAACAAGTGGAGAGATTAACCTAGAGGAAATCTATAAGGATAACAAGTCAATATAAATTTTTTTTTTTCTTTTTCTAAGGAAAAAATGAACCTTGACACTGAAGCTAGTACCTACTTAGAAATAGGAGTGTCTAGAGACAAAACAAACCACAGCTAGGGGTTAGAGACTCACTGCCTTCAGCTGTTTTTGCATTAAAGTGCCTGGTGATCCCAAATGCAACATCTATCACCATCATTGAGGAGAAGATCATCTTAAATTTTCAGACTATCTACAGCAATACGAAGCCCACATAAACTCAGACATTCTCATTCCATCTCCGCTTTGTTCTGGTGACAATTTTTGGGGTGATTTCTTAAGACATCTGTCCACAAGTTGCTAAAAGTTCAACAACGTTGGTGGCACTGAACAGCCAGCAGAAAACAGCAAACAATTCTCTTTTACAAAGAAAATTGATCCTGAGTAGAGCTGTTTGGTTTATCCAGCAAAGTTGGATAAAAAGAGAAAAATGCATCCTCTAATCATCTGGCTGGACTTGCTAGCACACACTCAAGTGATCAAGGCCATTAATGTGAGTTTCCATGAAAATAAAGCAAATCTTCAGAAAAGAATCTGTATGTTCTTCTGCTTCTGCCTTTGTTAGGTTCACATCCTGTGTCCCTTTTGCTTGTGATCACTCCAGAAATATGCACAGTTCAGAAGTGAAGCAAATGTTGACTGGGTATGTCCTATTATCTGTATAGTGCAGGATGGTTCCTTGTTTCCCTTATATTTGTTTTTCAGCGGGGGAACTGAACAGACCATAGAGCTAACAGGATACAAATTCCATTGGTCTAATTTCAGGGAAAGGAGCTAGATGAAGAAGACCTCATTATCCTCTTTATATTCAACCTTTGCTTCAAACTTTGTGGTCTTGGGATCACCTGAAGTCTCAACTGATTTCTTTATTTGGAAAAGATCAAGAATCCCCTATAAAGACCATACATTCTGTTAAAATGTGAAGTCACTGGAAGATAAAAAGATGTTTTATTTTCACATTTTTCAGATCATGCAAACAGTAAGTTGGACTGTGGAAAAAAGTCATGAAACAAACCTTTTCCTCCACATGTTCAACTTAATTGCCTTGTTTTTAAGTTAGGGAACTCAGAGCAATACTTTTCCAGAAAAACCAGTCTGCCCATAATGATCAGTTAACATCCTAGAATGTTCCTCTTTTGGTCACATGACCAGATAAGTGACATCATCATGATAGAGCTTCCCTGTAAATCAAGAATGTATGAGCACATTGCCTGCATACTGCTATAGAGTGTAACAAAAACAGGCACAGAAGCAACACATGCATTACTACCAAATGTTGAAGACAAGGCGGAAAAGGTGGCAGGGCATGTTTGTTGTGCTTCTCTGTAGGGGTAATATGAAGATAACATAGGATAAAAGAGGATTCTCATACTGTAAGAGCCATAGTTCTGTTAAGCAATGCTGACAAATGTCTAATTACTGAAATATGTGAGGAACTAAGTGAAGTATCAAAACAGCCATGACCAGCCTGTTGTACCAGCATACTCGTAAATCTAAAAACACACAAGGAAACCCTTTCGAGAAGCTGAGCTCAGTATCAGAGCTCCATTGTTTGATTAAAGATGCACCTACAAAGTAGCATGAGGATATTATTAACACTAGCTTGATCCATTCATTAATAGGAGAGAGCAGTATTGAAAGGAAGTGAGGATTGCACAAGGACAGGGAAGTTTTATAATTTCCCAGTATGGTCTGTATCTTAATGTCATCTAATATGGTGGTAGCAGCTCAACCTTCCATCCTTGCACTAGATACGGGTCATATCTGCCTCTCCACTGCTCAGCCAGAAGTCCATATTCTAAATGCGCACTAAAATGATAATTTCCAGACTTTTTATGGCCAGGGCCAACAAATTCCCAGCAGTTATACAATACGTGCAAAGCCTCAGAAGCAATATTTCTGTATTTGTGTAGCCCTGTTAGCTCTGTAATACAGACAGCACAAAACACAGGAGATTAGACTTTAACACACAATTTCTAATAGCCGACAAATAATAATCTTTGGTTTTCAAAGCCTTGGCAGAGAGCCATTTAAGAATTATAGGCTGAGCTGCAAAAGAAAAATGTGTTTTGAAATCCCATCTTTATTAGTTAAGCTATCATTATTACTATTCAATTATAGTACAAATGTGAGGCTTTCATAATGCAAAATACCATTTCAAAGTCCTTCGACAGGATTAATGCAACGTGCCTCTCTCTGATCAGGCCCAGTTCTTCCTGATACCAACATGCTCCAAAACCACCCTGAAGCTCACTGACAAGGAAAAATGAAGGGGATGAGAAGTCTAGAAACAGCACAAAGGATCAGACAGGCCTTCCTTCTAATTAACAAGGGCAATAATTAATACTACTCAAAAATATCATATCTGCTGTGTTGTTGCTTAGAGAAAGACAAGCCAACAGGACAGACTTGCCCTTTTACAGGAATAAGAAAGAGCAACAGTTAGAAAAGAGTAATCCCTGATCAAAATTGCTGAGGAGGAGAAGAGGTGGGATGAGAAATGAGAAGGAACCCTCTGTTTCAGTAATACTGCCTTGTTGATCTTCCCTCCCTCCACCATGTGGTTTCTATTTTCTTGTATTAATATGTGCTTCCCCTCCCAACATTTTTTTCATGTGCTTGCTAGTTTGAGGTCAACAAGTACTAAGAATGGACTGAAAAGAATTTCCAGGATGTTTTTTAAGACTATTAATAACTTTAGCAGCTATTCAAGCAAACAGAGATCTGTGTTCATCATACTCCAGGGCGTAAGCTCATAGAGGAGGTTGATTCAGAGTTTCCTCATGTTACAGATTGTACAGATGGTCAGGTAGGTATAGGGCTTTGGAGACAAGATGTCACTTCCAGTGGGATGCTGAAAAAGAAGGAGCCAATACTGTACCCATAAACAGGAATGTTTTTCAAAGGCAATAAAATTCCAGAGACAGGTCTCACAGGGGATTATTAAGTGTTGCCACTTACAGTAATGCATTTCCTAATTTCAAGGCACCCCACTGCATGGCAGACATCCTCAAAACCCCAAGATATGAGGTTGTTCCTCAACCTCACACACAGCAAGACTGAAGAACCTATAAGTGAGTTCTATGGAAGACAGTCAAACCAGACAGGCTGCCAGAGGCTACATAGAGAGGTGGAACTTCTGGAAATATGTGGTTAAGCTTCATTGGTGCTGTGTAGTGAAAGCCCCAAGCATCACCATCCCTCACCACAATGATGCGGGGGGACTCAGTGAGGACTTGAAGGAGAAAGGCAGCATCAAGCCCACAGGGCAGTGAATCATTCAAAGTAAAAGAGATATAATCAGTGATGTTCAGAGCAATTCACCTCAGAACTGAACTGAAGCCTTGTGTCGGGCGGACTGCCAACTGTTTGATGACCTGTGCTTCAAACAAGGCAAAATACCTGGGTGTCACATGTCCCAGCACACTACTTTAACCAATATAATGGGCAAAGGGTGAAGACACATGCAGCTTCATTCTTAGTGTCTTCTGTGTGAGGCGTTACCTGGCAGATATACTCCAAGAATGCATTTTTGAAAAAAAAAAAAAAAAGAAACGAAAAAAAATCAGACCTGGAACATGAGAGAGAGAGGCCATGGAAGAGACTATCTGAGAACCCCATGGAGGCCTGGGCATGAGGCAACTTGAAGACACCAGGTGTGGCAGCTCACACATGAACAGATGTCTCCATTCATGTGTAATCCCATCTGCTTCCAAGGGGATTAAACATCTGACCTTGAAATGCCTGAAAACAGGGCCCAAAGTCTATTCTAAAGCTGACTTTTATAAATCAGAAAATTATGTTTATAAAAGAAGAGACTAAAACTTGCACAGGAGGAAAATAAGCACTATGCCAAGTTTCAGAGTGATGTACAGGGCATAAATCACATGTCAGAAGGGGAATATCAGGGAGTTAAGAGATATATTCAAGCCCAGAAGTATATGTGCTTAAAATGCACTATCTTGGACTCCTCCTATAGACAGGAGCTTTTGGGCATCCAAGGCTTTCAAGCATCCTAAAAAATAATGCAAATTATTTAATTTGTTTCCCAAAGCTTTTGCTTTGTGTTTTCCTTATTGATTTTGTATTTCAGAGAGTAAATGAAAATAAGCAAAGAAATACTTAGCAGGAATATTAATTTTTTTTCTTGCCTCCCTCCAAAAGGACACAGGTTAGCAGAATAGACTCCAGACATTTATGGATCTATTTTTGAGATGCAAAGTTAAGTCTGAATTTTATACAAGCACCAGCACACCTGATCAGAGTTTCAGAAGTTGCCAGGACTCATTCACAAAGGCAGCCAGAGCCAAGGAGTCACCCAAACCTTCAGCTGACATGCTTAGAGCTGAAGGACAATGAATTGTGGCTCTCACAGAGAGAAGAACAATGGTCCAACAAATTGTGTGTCTAAAGATACAGCTGAATTGTTCCTCCTCTATAGGAACTGCAGCCCTTTCTCTTTTCCAGTTTTCCAGTCAGCTGTGGCTTTGAAGAAGCAGTTCAGGCCTGTATACATTATATCAATTTACCTCAGCCATGAGCCAAGCAAGGAGAAACAGTGGGGAAATTTGTCTGGTTGATGGCTGGAGAAAGAAGGAGAAGGAAAAGGGGAAGGAGAAGTAAGAAGAAGGAGAAAGAAGTAGAAGTATAGAAGCAGAAGAGTAGAAGTAGAAGTAGAAGTAGAAGTAGAAGTAGAAGTAGAAGTAGAAGTAGAAGTAGAAGTAGAAGTAAGTAGAAGTAGAATATGGCCATACCACAACAGACTGCTATGCCATGGGAAAGCTGCTTGCTCCTTTTGTACTGAGCATTACAGCCAAGTTTACTGTCCATTTCCTCAACAACTTGCAACTGTTTTTCTCCTGGCTTTTCTAAATGTCCCTCAGGCCAGGGACTTTTGCTCACTAGGGCTTGTTACAGCCATGATACAAATGGGTAGCTGAACATCTGTGTTGCTCTTCTCTACTCCCATGCAGAGGAGTGTCCATTCCTCTCTCCTGGTTAACTCTCCCTTATTTCCATCTGCATCTATGCAATGACTGCTCCAGTGCATTTGCATTTCAGCTGGTCTGACACTCCCGATGTTATTTTCTTGTGTCATTGGAAATCCAAAGGCATTTTTTTTCTAGTGCACAGACATGCTTTAATTAACTATGGTTAAATTTCAGCTAACACCATGACACGACCCCTGCCTTCACTGGCAGTTGCAGGGGAGTTAATACTACATTTTCACTTCCTGCCTTTAAAAAGGAGACAACCGTATTGTTTCAAATTGCTCTGTGCATAGCACATTCCCCTCATAGTTTTGCAAAACCCAGGAAAGCTTGTGAGATATGATAAATGTCAACAGAAATATATTCCTTATGGGATATCCCTAGAACAGTGTCTCCATTGAAATGTTTGTGGCGAAGCTTTGGGCTCTAGTGTGTACATGGGTGTGACTGTCCAGAGGAAGACTAGCAAGAGCCATCATATTTAGGAACAAAGTGGCATTGGTGCTGTTGAAAGAATGTCTAGAATATGTAGAGAGGAATAGATTTTGCATTATCTGAGCTAAAGTAGTAAGAGGAGGCTTGGGGGATACTGCACAAAAATTTTGCTCACCTCTAAAAACACAGACATTACTACAGAGCTGGATGTAGCTGTAAACCTTGACACAGGCATGGTGTACTGTTCTTATAGCTGTAAAGAGACAACAGCCTTTATACCTACCCCTTAACACAAAGGGAATACACCTCTACACCCATCACTCAGCACCAACACGCTCCCCTTGGAGGCACTTCCTGTACAGTGTCTCTCTCCAGACTGGGTGTCTCTAAAAGTTCATCCCCTGAAGCCTCTGCCTGCCTTCAGGAGGCAGAGTAGTGATGAAGATCCTTCTTCGGGAGTTTTGGGAGCAGAAAGGCCAAAGTCTGAAGTCCTCCTCCAGCAGCCCTTTACACAGACAATCCCTCCCCACATGAGCCCAGATCGCACACAGCATATAGGGAGTATAGGGTGCAACCCCCCATACTCCCTCCAGTAAATCCACTCCTGGTTATCACAAATTAATTTTGTGAAAGGTAAGAAAGAGTAGAAAAAACTTTGGTCAATGGCAACACATTTTCAAATCATAAGCATACACTTATATCCTGAGTAGATTAGATTAGGTTTCAGGTGGACTTAGATGTGGTTCAGGCTGCCTTTTCCTGTTGATTTTTCCCAACTGTCTCTAGGGCAGAAGTTGGATACATGCAGTAGATGGTGGGTTTCCTGAAAGCAAGCTATAGTCTTTCCCATATAGATGATGGAGTCAAGACACCTTACATCAGAGCCAGAATGGTGCTTCCTTTCTGTCATCCATGATGGCCAATCACTTCTGAGCTTTTGGACTCAGCTAGGTACCATTCAGCTGTTCAGATTTACAGCTGCAGTTAATTTTATTTTAGGCAGGTGATTGCTCATTCTGTTTCACTGACTTCCCATTCCCAGATTTTGGAAGACCACAATGGCTTGTTATGCTAATTGGACTCTGCTTCCTCAAAATCTCACACAAACATTTAGAACAAAGAACAGACTGCTCTCTCCTCAGCCATCTGGCAGAGGAGCTGAAACCAACAATTTTCCAAGTCAAAAATCAGACATCTGAAAATAATGTTAACATATTCTAACCCCTTTGTATACACTGAACAAGTCAACAGGAAAGTTGGAAAATGGGGAATGGGCTGTAGGAACAGCACACCACTCATCTTGCCCTTCAGCTTCCCCAGACAATCAGACTAAGGATGCAAGATTAGGAACGTAAATCCACACGCCCCCAGAACGGCAATATTGCCTGCAGCCCAGCATCTGCTACACCAACGATCAGGCAAAGGAACTGGTTGGTTTTTTTAAATGGATTTATGTTGACAAGCAGAAATGAACATGTATACTTAAATACACACATGCATATGCACACTTCTATGCCCATGACACAGATCATTGTTTGCTGTCACCACATTACATCCTACTTGCCTTGGCAACAATGCCTTTTTAGCTAAAAAAAATTGTAATTCCCATAGTCTATGCCTTTATCAGTCCGAGTTGGAGAGCCTGCCTTGCTACTGCACCAGACTCCAGGTTCCTGGAAGACGGAGGGCTTAGATAAAGCTGGCAGGAAGGAGGATGATAAGACAAATTACTGACTTGTGAAGTGATTGCTTCTTCTGTGTGACACAGCTAACAGAGGAAACAGAGAACCTGATTTCAGCTTCCTGGAGCCCCCAGCCATCCCAATGCACAGTGACAATGGGAGGAGGAAGCCACCACTGTGTTTAGCACTGGTGATGCTCCAAGTGGTAAAAATCCCTGGACTTTGCATTTAAGGCACACAACTCCAAAGGATGTATACAATATGCAGAAAATAAGCCTGCACAGTAAATGTATTTGTGCATTTCATATTTATCTGCGTAGTACACTATAGTCCCCATATAGTCCACAGACTTCAACTGTGTGTCCATCAGGAATTATTCTATTGCAGAAGTTTTCCAAAGAGGAGTAGCCACATAAAACAATGAATGGGATAATCACAGTGGTGTGGAATTATGAAGACTAAGAAACTGTCCAGGAGCAAGAGAATTAACATTTGGCAGAATCTTTTTCATCCCAGACCAGTCTCTAAATTAGAGACTGTCTTCAAATAAAGGATAACTGGAATGTCAACTCTATCTGATCATCTCTCCAGCAAAGAGATTTTTCCTTTTTTCTTTTTTAAATTTAAACAAATATTTTAAAAAAAATTTTTCCTAGCTCAGCTTTCCTAAAACTTCTGCTACCAGATAGGTACTTGATACTGTCAGAGAAGCCCTGCAGAGAAGGACTTGGGGGTGCTGGTTGATAAAACGCTTAACGTGAGCCGTCAATAGGCACTGGCAGCCCAGAAAGCCAACCGTATCCTGGGCTGCATCAAAAAATGTGTGAGCAGAAGGTCAAGGGAGGTGATTCTGCCCCTCTACTCTGCTCTGGTAAGACCCTTCCTTGGAGTACTGTGTCCAGCTCTGAAACCCCCAACACAAGAAGGACATGGATCTATTGGAGAAGGTCCAGAGGAGGACCACAAAGATATCAGAGAGCCGCAGCACCTTTCCTATGAGGACAGACCAAGAGACTTGGGTCTGTTCAGCCTGGAGAAGAGAAGGCTCCAGGGAGAACTTATAGCAGCCTTCCAGTACCTGAAGAGGACCTACAGGAAAGATGGGGAGGGACTTTTTATAAGGGCACGTGGTGATAGGATATGAGGCAATGGTTTTAAACTAGAGCAGAGTAGATTTTATTAGGAAGAAGTTCTTTACTGTGAGGGTGGTGAGACACTGGAATGGGTTGCCCAGACAAGTTGTGGATGCTCCATCCCTGGAAGTGTTCTAGACCATGCTGGATGAGGCTCTGAGCATCCTGGTCTAGTTGGAGATGTCCCTGTCCATGGCAGGGAAGTTGGAACTAGATGATCTTTAAAGTCCTTTGCAACTCAAGCCATTCTATGATTGAGTCTATGATTCTATCCATTGTACAATTCACAATATGTGGCACTTTTTCCCATGCATCCTGCTTGCCAGCAACAATAAACCTATGGAGAGCAGCAAGTACTTTATGGAAGGAAGAAACACAGTCTATTCCATGATACCTATGTGCTTATCCCACAGGTTCTGTATGGGGCCATCCAAAAGGCTCATGAACAAACAATTACAGACAGTAGCTTCTGCATTTCCAGTGTCCATTCCCCATTCTCTGTGAATATGTCAGACCAGCACCATGGCATGCTGGGCAGGACTATGCAATTCCCAAAGTAAATCTGAAGGCTTAAATTACCACTGAGGATAGTGAGCTTTTCAGTGTGCTGGGGACCTACTGGTACCTCTCCATTATCATTGTACCCCTTCTTCAGTAACAATAAGACAGCTATTGGAAGTAAACAACACCCTCTTTGTCAACATGACTTTGCTGTTAGAATGGTTTTCATAGCTTAAAAAATGCTGGGCAAAATTGACCTCAGAGAAGGATATAAGCCCTGTCCAGCTGGAGAGGATAGATTACCATCAGCTTTCAAAAGCAGCAGTGTATCTTTTCCAGCCTTATAAGCCAAGCAGATGGATGCCTCGATGGACGGTGTGGGGGTAGCCATAGTAACCATCATCCCATGAAGCTCCTGCTCACATCTCTCTTTCTATCACAGCTGGGGAGGAAAGCCAACAGCTCATTACTGGGGTGCAGATATCCGGTCAGACCTTTGCCTCTCAGCTCCAGCTGGGGTTTCCATTCCTTTTCAGCAATTTTCTGATCTCACCTTGCTTGTCTACACTTTATGGATCGTGAGTAAACTTCAGCCCCAGGGGAAGATCCCCTGAACAAGCAGTTCCTTAGCTGCTACAGTCCATGTCATGGGGCGATGTGGGTTTTCTCCCTCTGCCAGCAGCAGGAAGCCCCTCAGCCTCCCCTGATCCAGGGAAACACCTCCATCTCTCTTGAACTCCCCTAGAATACTTCATGGCATGTGAAGAGAGGTCGAGGTTGACCCAGTTCCCAGTCTGCTTGCAGCCTGTCAGTCAGCATTCATCGAGAAGCATGGGCCTACAAGCAGCTTTGTGCTGTACCTGTCCCTGTGGGAGCTGGCTGGATGGTGCTGTTATGCAGACACCACCCTGGTTTTTCAGAGGGAGTAACAGCCTGGAGTGCTGTGGCCTGAAATGCAGATGCTAGGCTTGGATGTGCGAGAAGTCTGCTCTGCCATGACTGATAGTGTTATCCACCCTCATCTTTCACTTAAGGTTTTATCACCACTTCCATCAAGGGCAGAAGTCTCTTCTCAAAGCAAAATTTAGTGGCACCTGAGGCAACTCATCTAACTACCATGGATGCACTCAGAAAGCTATATTAATTTTTAAAATATGCCTGTGGAAAAGCAAATATAATCACTTGTACTAAACTGAGCAACCAAAGCATACAGCTCTTTCAGAACCATGGAAAAGCTGAGGCTGGAACTGGCCTCTGGGGACTGTCTAGTCCCATCCCTTCATTATTATCCTTTTATGTAGCCTGTACTTCATCAATTTTTCTATGAGGATATTGTGGGAGACAGTGCTGAGAGCCTTGCTGAAGTCAAGATAAACAACTTATTGCTCTCTGCTCATCCACTGAGCCAATCAATTCACTGTAGAAGGCTACAGGGATGGTCAGGCATAATCTTCCCTTTGTAAATCCATGCTCACTACTCCAAGTCACCCTACTGTCCTCCATACATTTGGAAATGATTCTCAGAAGGATGTGTTTCATCAGCTTCCCAGGGATCAAGGAGAGGCTGACCAGCCCTGAACCTTCCTTCTTGCCCTTCTTGTAGAAGGCAGGACATTTGCTTTCTTCCAGTTCTCAGTAATCTCCCCCAATTTCTGTGACTCTTCACTGAGTAGGAGTGGTCTCGTGTTATTGTCAGCTCTCTCATCACTTATGGCCGTATGTGTCAGGTCTCATAGACTTCTGTGTCTCCAGTTGGTTTAAATGTTCCCTAACCTGATCCTCCCCCACCAAGGGTAAGTTTTTCTTGCTCTGGACTTTCCCCCTGGTTTCAGGGACCTGGAATTCTTCAGAGCAAATCTTGTCTCTGAAGACCAAGTGAATGAATGCATGAAGACCTGTGAGTGTCTGCAGCCTCATACTCAGACTTGCTTGAATTGACTTTCAAAACAAAGTTCACTTTGTTTGAAGAAACTCTGAAAGCCAGATCCAAGTCATAATCATATTAAGTGATTGCCAGCTACTGTTTGTAACCTGATTTGCCTTCAGGAGCTTAATTTGCACAGCAGTCACCTGGAGTCAGTCAGTATTGCTCTCTGCAACTTCACCTTTCAAACAGTTCTTGGACCTCAACCAAAACAAAATTGCAGTTGCATGCAGACCTCCTGCTGACAGCACATGCACCCTGGCCATGCTGTCTTCACAGACTTACAATTAGATAAACAGCTAAACCTTCAGATTTATTCGTATATTTACTTTGCAAGCCACATATAGGTCCCCTCATGTTAGCGGGATGGCTTTTTTTGCTTTACTCTTTGTTTCTCCTTTCCGCCCTTCACCTGAGTCTTGCAAAATTACATTTGTGAAGCACAGAGATATTAAGCAAGGAGCACTGTGATAAGAAAAGCTTACAAAGAAATGAATGATTCTGTATTCATAGCAGGGCTGGAGTAACGTTCCTAGAACCACACACAGCAAGAGGAGGAGGAAACCAAATATTGAACAGCTGTTCATTAGAAAAGCACGGACTATTCTGAGCCCTGAAAGACACAGGATTCCTGGAGGGGGGAAACACTGCGTGACCATGTAATTAAAGGCTCTATCAGAGTGTCCCCGGAGGCTGCAGCAAGGCTACCCAGGCTTTGCAAAACCGCCTGTCTTAAAATGCAAACATTTGCCATTTTCTGGGGTCAAAAAACATTAATTCAGCCCCTCCAGGCCACAAATTGTTCTGTGCATGGTTCCAGGGACACCTTCCAGGGGGAAGTCAAGAGCTAAAATGAAAGGACCTCTGCCGCTTGAGTCGATAGGAGAGCTGGCAGCAGCTTGCTTGACATCCTCACTCATATGCAGAACCAGAGCAAAACGCTTTGTGCTGGCACATATCTGGGTTCCTCCAGTGTCTGCCAGCAGTAGAAGGACCCTGAAGTGCCAGACACCAGTGTAGCTCCCTGGATATATATATGAGGCCAGTGATGTGTCTCCATGGGCCTTACCTGCACAAGTATACAATTCTGCCAGGGTGTTTTAACACAGGCGGAATTATATGTTCCTTTCTGGCTCCATTCTTGAAAACAGTGGAACTACTTTGGCAGCGATTTATAAAAGAAAAATCAGCTTCAGACAGACACTCAACATGAAAAAATTCATGTCTGGTGGTTGGTGTATCTGGCACAGCCATCAGCAGTCTACAACAGAGGTTCCTAAGAGAAGCATTGAGCAAATAACAAATACCTTACCAGCCCTGCCCTAAAACACTAATGTTCAGATTAAGAATCTGTGATTTTACTGTTGTTTTTGTGGAATACAGGTGCTTAGAAGGCATGACTGATCTCCAGATGTGCTGGAGAAGGCAGGCCAATTGTTGTAGGATCATAACCACTCCCAAAGCTTTCCACAGAGAAACACCAGAAAATAAGGCATTTTTGTAATCTACTGAGATATAATACCAGAAATATGGACCAGCAGAACTGCCTTGCTGATCCTGTAGTTATCCTGCAACATTTTTTACCCATTATCTTTAAAAGCCAATAAAGCCAAAATGCAAAAGGACCCACTGGAAAAATCCCAGGAATTAAAAAAACCATGAAGCTTCTGACAACATTTTCTGTATTCAGTTTTACTCCTTAAAGCTCTGCACTGAACTTTTCAAGCTACACAAGCCATTGACATCTCTGTCATGCCTAATCCTGTCTTCTGTGGCTTCAGCAGTAGCTTTTAGGCTGCAGCTCAAGCTGGGGAAGGTGTAAAGCCACCTTTCTGCAGGGCTTTGGAAGCGGAAAACTGTTCTTTGGAAATTCCCCCTCTCCAATGTGTGAGATTTATTTTCTGCTTCCCCAGAGCCCTCCAAGAAGGCACCTCAATGGCCCTCCGTTGCTCCAGGAGAGAGACTTCTTGTCATAGCACTGCACTCGTCTTGCCTCTGGACATTTCTAGCCTGCTCCCACCTGTCTCAGCTTGGTTATCCACTCTAAGCCAAAGCCTTGTCTTCTTGCAGCTCTCCTCTGAGTCACTCTCGCAGCTCTGGCACCTTTTGTTGAAGGCAAAAAATTTCATGCAGAAATTTAGGGAGTTTTTTCTTCTTTCTTTTGCTTTCTGCCTTCCCCTTTGTTTCCTTTATCAGCATTGAGTTATGAACCCGCAGAGATGTTCTGTGACTGCAGATTTCCTATGTGACTAGCTTTAATGTAAGGAAGTAACTACTGCAGGTCTGTCTATTAGTATGAATAAGTAGAAGTGTGAATATATATATATCTATTCACCAATATAATTATATGTACAGAGAGAGAGAGCAATATAGTACACATAATTACAAAGAATGTAAATATAATGGAACAGTGTGAATCTAGTGGAAAATTTCTTTTTAAAAAATATTAAGCTTCTAGATTTCACTAATGCATTGAGCTCCAGGAAAAACAGCCAAAATGCTCATTTTAATACCAAAGGGAAAAAAACCACAGACTTCCTGTTTGGTTCAAATAACTGCGCAAAACAGAGTTCCCCCAAGATAAGGTTATTTGCTTTTGGAAACAAAAGCTTGTGTCTGCCTTGAACATGAATGCCGACGCTGCCTCCTGGGCAGCTGATGCCGCAGCCCCGGCGGAAGCAGATGGCAGCCAGCTCTCCCCAGCACAGCTTTGATCTGTGATGACTGGTTCCTCTGAAATCGCTCTGCACTGGAGGCCTTTGCTTCTGCGTGGAGTGGGGATATTGTCAGACCCCACCAGAGACCAGGGCACATTCACCACCCCACCCACAGCCCCCGAGAGCCAGGCATCTGTCTTCAACAGGGGACAGGGGGATACAACTGCAGACCAAAGCGGGGGGGGGGGGGGGGGGGGGGGGGCGGGGGCCGCGAGGCGGGCCGGATAGGGAGGGCGGGACGG
>WTSP01014825.1:0-21068 GCA_025331215.1 Actenoides lindsayi | reverse complement strand
TTCGCCGCCCCCCCCACAGCCCCCGGGAGCCAGGCATCTGGCTTGAACAGGGTAGAGGAGGATACGACGGCGGACCAAAGCGGGGGGCGGGGGGGGGGGGGGCATGCTTTGCCAGGGGAAGAGTCTTCCAGAGAGGCGAGTTATTTCATAGGCACTTGCAAATACTTTGTCTGCTCCATCAACTCACGATTTACCTGAGTCTTGCAAGATACAGGTGAAATCTAGTCCCAGTACAGCTAGCTAAGTAATGCAACACAAACCGTGCTAAAGAGAGAGTGCATCTCTAGGGAAACAGACTCCAGTGGGCCAGGCTGCCCGCTATTTTCCATCAGTTCAGCTCTAGGATTCACCAGGCTGCTGTTTTTATACCAGGTGAGAATCAGATGCAATAATTACCAGTAAGCCTCCAATATACCATAAAAGAAAAATTAAATTTCTGAGCCCAGGTCTTGAATAAATTACTTTTCAGTTTATATACCTGTAAGAAATAAACAGCCTTTTGAGGTTTTTCTAGAATGAATATCCGTGTTATGGCACAACAAAAATCACCACTGATACCAAAAATCCCGTTATTGTCAAACTCTAAACTTTTGGGACCCAAAATCCAATCCTTTTTGAAAGTGCAAGAGCACTCGAACTGTCCACTTCCTCACAGGTATTTATGCCTGGACTTTTTCTTCCCTTTAAAAGAGATGCATAAGAAATATATCAAGAAAAGGAACATACAAAAACATCTTTCCTCTGAACTATGTGCTACTCTCAAAATTGCAGTTGGTGCTGGCTTCATTTTGTTGTTAGTGCTGCTTTGTACCACCAAGGCAGCTGGACACAGAGTTAGGTTGGTGTATTAATTACCCTTTATATATATTTTTTGGAGTAAGATGTTCCAGTCAAATGAGTGTGCTTTTTAAATCATATTTGACTGGAACATCTTGCTCCAATCTCATGTTGGGTTGCTTTGAGGTGCAAGCTGGCTTCCAGAGCGTTGCATCTACTCATATCAGGGCTCCATTTTGTCCTTTAGAGAATGAGAAGGTGCAGTTATGATCTGTGAATATTGAGAGGACAGAGACTTTGCCAGACTTCTGCCCTGGGAAGAGGTCAGGAGGGAAAATCCAACCAAGAAGCAGTTGCTGACGTGCCTTTCTCTCAACTCCTGTATGTACGCTGAGTCCTTGTGAGCACAAGTAATGTAATATTTAAGAGATAATTACTATCTCATCTCCACCTTACTACGCTTGCACATCCCTTATACACTGCATAAAATGGCAAGTCCAGGATTGGGAGGAGTTTATGGCCTCCCATGTCACCATCTTCATAATTTCTTGGGAGAAAGAGAGTTTTCCTGAGAATTGCAACTGTATTTCACTGTTTGCAACTTCAGTACAATAACCTCCTTTAATTTCCCCTTTCCTGACTTCACCAAAAAAAAACCCACACCATTTTCAACCCAGTTGCAAACACAAATGTAGTCTATTTGTATCATGTTGTTTCTCAGGTGAGAAAGCAAATTCGGGTTATCTGCCAGATCCCTGCCTTGCTGAAGTAGATTGCAGTGCGTGTTAGCCCAAAGCCTGGCCCAGCTGCACTCCCCAGCATCATTCCCACCCACTTCAAATGGGTCCCAGGTCTGGCACAATGACTCCTGAGGGCTTGGCATCAGGCTTTAAATCACTGTACAAAGTCACTCAAGAAGCTGTCGGCAGTCAGAAATGAGTCATTAGTATGCTGCCAACACAGTATTCAGTGACAAAACCCAGCTGCCACTGTAGTCAAGAATGCAGTTTCTTTAGCATTACTGTAAGTCTTATTAGCATAGAAATCAAGTGTATGTATGTAATTGAATTTCTTTGTCGCATCCTAGTATGAGATTTTCCATCAATCCTGATTGTTACTAAATTTGAACTAACAGCCCATATTTGCACTTAAGCAACATCTGAAAGAGGGCTACACAAAGAAAGACTTTCCTAAGTCAACACATCCTAGAAAACAGCAGCTGCGCAAAGGCAGAGGCAAGCAATATTTCATTTTCCTCCTCATTGCACCCTATCTTTTGGCAGCTCTGCTATAAAACCAGCTTCTGCTGGCAGCCTCACATTTTGTCTCTGAAGAAAAGAGCTGCAATGAAGCCCATGCGAGAGCAGGGGCTGTCCCCAGCAGGAGAGTCTGCCTGTCAGGATCTTGCAGTGCCTGTTACTGTTGATTAGGAAGTCAGATAATACCATAGATACAGTTCATTTTAGGTCACTGATTAAGCGCAACTCCTGGAAAGGGAAGAAGTAATAAAACCAAGAGTGTTTAGGAGCATAATTTCAGGATTAACTTCACTATCTCTTCTTTCAGGAATGACTCTTCAGAAACAAAATGAGTCTCAGAAACAGATACAGGGGTTGCCTCTGTGGTTCTGGGTTGTGCTGGGCATGGGTAAGGACTGACTAATCTAGCTTACTCTGAGAAGGCAGCCACCATCACTGTGGCTGCCTTTTTAGTGGTAATTTTTCAAGGGACTTTATTAATCCAGATGAACCACATAGCCATATTTTCCTATATTTTCCATGCATAACTGTGGCCAAAGCATGTCTGTGGTCAAAACCACAGGCACCTGACGAGGTGGAAAAAGATGGTGATCAAGGAAATTAAATATGTCCTCTCTCTACAGATGGTCATTGCGGATCTTGATTGGGTTCTGTTGCTAACAACCATGTAGTGAATATGTCCCACCAGCTTTGCAACTAAAAAAAAAACACCTCTTCAACAAGGTCGCTGTTCAAGTAGGTTACAAAGCCATCAGCCCTTACCTGTGAAGTCAAAGAACCATGTCTCACAACCGCCAGGCAGCCTAGCCCCAGAGAGGGGAAGGAATCAGGGTACAAGATGGGTCAAAGGTAGAATCACTCTACAAAACTTCACAATTCAATCTATTGCAAGATCCTGACAGGAACCACTCTCCCCCCAGATGACCACAGAGTTTCAGGAAACAAGACTGTTACTCCTACAGCTCGTAGGACCTCTGCAAAGCAAGATTTTGCTCCCAGATTTTTTTGTTATAATGACAATTGCAATGAAATAGAGGCAATGGGGGTGGAATAACTGCCAGTGTTGGATGCTCTACGAGTGGCAGATCATAGTCAGATTTTTCCCAGTACATCGCAATGCCATGTAATATTGTTATTATGAAATGGATATCATCACCCCCTGCCGGGAGGGGGCAGACACAGAGTTCACTGCAGAGTCCAAAATTTCCCAATAAATTTTTTCTTACTCAAGTACGTTCCAAGTTTGGGACTCATCTGAATCAGTCAGAATGAAGGAGTGAGCTCCTTCTTCCCTTGCTACGATGCAATAGTACAACAGAAACCAAGCAACATCCAGGAGCATCTAATTCCCACCATGTGCCATAGCCCCTAGCCTCAGCTTCCACTGTGCAACCCTGGGATGAGGGCAGGCTGGATTTTCCCTTTAGAGAACCACAGGGAAGGGACAGAATGGGTAGGCCATGTGTGGGTAGCATTAGCTTTTCACTGGAGTTTCCATGACACGCTGCTGATTAATCACACCACATTGGTCAAATTGTGTAATTGTGTCTCCCTTTGGACCTCTATAAAACTGGCTTTTGTTCCAGGCTTGATTTATCATTATTTTACTTTTCACTTCTCCTGAGCTTTTCTTTTGCTACCTTGATTTCATTTATTGCTAGCTCAGTCCCCTCACAATTTTACACAAAATCTCATGCGTATAAGGTAATAAGTTAGGAAAACATACGTATTTCAGAAAAAGGAAGCCCTGCTCTGATGGTTACTGCAGGGGGCTATCGGCCAGGTCTGGGAGACCTCCCATACTACCCTGTGGCTCCCTTTGCCTTCTGGCTCAACAATGCCAAACAGCTACCAGCCTACCCTCTGCAAAGTGGGATGAATCAAACAATGATCTCTGGAGGCATGAACCAACTTCAGTTAACATTGTTAGAGTGCTCTACAGCTACTCTGCCACAAGGCCTCACCAGGCATTTCTGCAGGAGCATGATCCTACCTCTGTCCCTGAGTTGGTGGTTTTGGCATTAAGTGATATAAACTGGGGGATCTCTGATGTCAGCATTGTATTTGTCAGATCCTGTTGCAGATACCTATTATCCCCAAGGACATGTGAGAATGCATTTGCTCCAGCAAAACACTTAGCATTAACTGATATCACTGCCAGTCTGTCTCTTCTGGGGACTCATTTCTTTTTTGGCTAGCTTGCTAGTTTAGTAAATATTTAGAAATCCATGTTCTTATAAAACTGCAACACTGGATATCATTCCCTTTTGTTCAAAATTGTTTACAGAAATAGGCACAATTATGTTAAGATTCCTAGTTAATACTTGTTGGGTAGAAAGAGGGTGGGAGGAAAAGCGGGAATTTGTTACAGCAAAGTTCAACAGTGCCTTGAAGCTCTCAAAGCTGAAGCTCTATCATAAAACCTGCTTCTAAAACAGAAAGAGTTCAAATATGAGGCAGTGAAAACAAATGCCCAAGACAGAATGTCAAGTGCTAACCTTCAAAAGGTGACAGAGAGGTGGGAAAAGGTTGCCTCTAGCACATGGCACAGAAAACCAGGTCATGCATGGAAAATGTCTGTAGGGGCACATCTCCCAGGAAGAGGATGCCTTGTGCTCAGGGAAGTGCCCCTGCTGAACCCAGGACACCAGGCTGTCAACCCACCACTGCTCCTTCTGCTGCATCCCCAGCACATGTTTTTGCCCTCTGATCTTTCCCCTATCCACAGGAGGCCACTGCCCAAAGTGTTTATATCTGAGGCAGTCAGCAAACCGCAAGAGCAGTCACCCAGTGGGGTGGAGATCTCCAAACCAGAGCAAATACAGCTGTTGACACCAGACAGCCCAGCTGTGAAGTCCCAACTTTTTTTAGGAAGAAATTCACAATTCTCACAAACCTTTAGCTGACTTGAAGATTAAAGAGAGGCCAAAATACAACTCAAAATGTCAGCAAGGAACCATGATGCCCTCAAGGGAACAAAAGGCACTTTCTGACAACAGGCATACTGGGCTTAGCTTCGGACTGCCTAGCCCAGGGACTTCCTGGTGGCCACAGTTGCATGGCTTTTCCCTCCCCTCCCCAGGATAGAGGGGACAAAAGGCTTCCTAATCCCTACTGCTGTGACCACACTGAGCAGCACCCATGGTATCCACCATGGAGTAAATATCGTTTCAGCTGTGTCCACAGGAGTTACAGCCATCTCTAGCTGTGGTGAACAATCCTGGAGTCACTACACTCTAGCCACCAGCAGCTCTCATCACCTTTATTAAAGAAATACATTGCTATTTAGTCAACCTCTGGAGCTAGCTGAAGGAAAAGGGGTAGGGGACGATGAAGAAACCACCCTGCTTGGCAGGATCCAGTTAGGAAGGTTTACCTGGTGTAAACATAACGTGGTGGGTTAGTGTGAATTTGTGCAGCCTTAGACAGCAGACAGATTTTCACACTCCAGCATGGAAAGGCAGCACCAACTATTCAGCCAGCCTATGGGCAGGCAGTTCCATCTTCAAGTGTCCATGCAGAGGTCAGTAACCATACACTCTGAAATTACTTTAATTACAGGACAACCACTTTCCAGTGTATTGAATAACCACCTATTTTAGACAAGACCAACCCCAGAGACTTCCCTCTACTTTAAAAGGGAAGCTAATCAGCATGGTTTACAAAGCACACACACGGCTTCTTTGAGCCAGCTTATCAAGATGGTTCTTTATGGGAACATCATTTACCTTTCCAGAATGTGGGTCAAAGCACAATCCTCTCAATGGAGACACTTCCTTCCAGATGGCAGACTGGGGAGGCAGTCTTCTTGCTGACTTTGATAATGATGCAAAGCAGAGAGGAATTCACATTACAGTGTATTAAGTCCCCCTTTCACCTTCCACCACAACCAGCCAGGGAAGAACAAAGAGCTGTTTTCAAAGGGCTGGAGGCACAGTGCTTCTGTGCGATGTAACACCACGTCCCCAACACAAGTGCTCTGAGGGAACACACTGTGTGAATCCACTGCAGCTCCCTGAAGGAATATAAAGTAGTTATCTCTCTTCTATCAAGAGATACGAGACACTTCATGAGATCTAGATCTCTGCAGATGCATTTGTGGATGCTATAATTAGCCTTGAACACTACTGAGGAGTTTGCTAGTCTTTCATTGTGCAAAAATCTGCAAATACGAAAGGTGGCCTCCTGGCTAAAACCACCTCCTTATATGCTTCTGCCCCTTAATATTTCCCATCTGGTTTCAAATCTTTGCATTCTTCTTCTCTTGAAAAATTACGGTTTAGTAGGATTCAAACACTTCCACCCCAGCAGGCTAGGCATCTCCTTCACAAAGGAAAGGCACTCTGGGACATACTACATGTCTTTAGGTCCTCTGACATTTGAAAATAAAGCATGACAGACCCCTGGCACACGATACCAAACTTCTGACCCCAGACCTTATATCTGAAAGAAATAGCAAGTATTATACAATCAACAGTGTAATTTATGCGAGCCCCAGTACACCATCTTAATGTACATTACCATGTGCACATCAGAATAACATGGGGAGTTGAAATGTGTTAGGACAGCGTCTGTACCTGAATCTGCTGATTAAACGCTCAAAGCTGCATTAAGCAGCTGTACTCTTCAAGCCCTGCAGATGTCTATTTTAATCATCTGTCTTAAAATATCAGCTGGTTTTATGCCCTATTCTGAAGCTTACCATCCCTCACAGAGACTGAGTTGTTTTTTCTAAGCACTGCCATCCAATCAAAATTGCAAACAAGCAGGAAAGAGAGAAAATAAGAGCAAGTTACTTTCATTCATACTTGTTCCCACACATTCTGCACAGCTTGTGGCTGAAACACCTTGGGAGAATTTAACTGCAGAACCTAAGCCTGCCATCCAGTTGAGACCAGTGGGACACTTTTATTGGAGATCTGAAACATGGCCAACTGAGGTACAATCCTCATCAAAGCAGAGATTCAAGTTGGCAGAGATGTCCATTCTCCAAGCCTTCCTCCTCTCTAGACTTGCTGACTAAGAAACATGCACCTGTACAGCAGAAAAGCTGTTCCTTTAGGTGGTAAAACAGCCTGCCACAAAACAAGCTCAAAGGTCCATCCTAAGCCACACTCACAGTTTCAGCTCACTGATTTTTCCGCTGCCCTTTCAATTTCTTTTGTAACAGTAATTATCAAAAAAACATTTTGTTCTAATAATATTGTTCCTCTCTTGAAGGCTCTTCTCCCTCTCTCTGCTGTGCCTCTCCACATTCTGACCTTTGAATTTGTGCTGTGCTCATGCAGTTTAAGTATTTTAGCTATCCTTAATGTACCTGCAATTTATGCAGACAACAAGCCTAAGATCACCTGTTAATTATCAATCTTGTTAATTGTGATAATTATGGTCATTAAGGACATATTATAGAGTTCACTGTTAATAGGAGCTTCCAGAGATTCTTGCAGTCAAAACAGCTAAGGCCAGCTCTCCGTACACAACTCTTCATGATTCCTGAAGGAGGATGAGTGTGAAGTGTGTGATCCCATGGCCCTTCTCTGCACTCTTAACCAGGGAGATTTGCTCATCTGTAGCCTGCTCTGTTACTCCTCATTACAAAGCCAAGGGTTTTTTAGCAGGTCTCCTTCTTGTGGCTATGATAAGAAGTTAACACCTAGCAGAGAAAACTGGAGAAAAATGTTAACTCTTTCATTATTCTTAGACCTCTCTCTCCAACTGCCTAGCTACACTAATTGAACTAAAATATTTAAGCACCTCACACTTGCACTGCAGAGCTTTTCTGCTTTGAACAAATGGGAGAACATTGGAGAGGTCAAACTTGCGTTTTGCCTCTCAAGATAACTGCTCGCAGTCCCTGGTTTCAAGGAACCTGACACATCTGTCTCAGACATGCAGCAGCACGCTTGCTTTCCCTCCACTGACTCATTTAACAACTCCTCAAGGGAAAATTACTACTACTGGAATAGCACAAACAGCCTTCTAGGCACTGTTAGGATCAGCTGTGCAGAGAGGAGTATGAAAAGGTGAAAATGATGCCTGGGAGGGTGGGCCAGAGGTGTGAATTGCCCCTGGACTGGTGGCCAATTCCAAAAATCATCAGGAGAAGCTGCTCTTTGGCCTCTGCCATGAGCTGGTTTCACACTCACCCTGGCCAGAGCCGATGCCTATCTTCCATATTGCAAGAGTGGGTGAGGTGGCTCCAGACCTTGTGCTACTGTCTGCCTGAGGGTAGCAGTTGGCCTTGCTCCACAGGGCAGCAACCTCAGGTTGAGGCCAGGTGAATCATCTGCTCAACACGCAGAGATCCTCCTTACTATGCTTGTGCCCTACAGGCTGGGGTTTAGGCTCTTCCTCTGGTCAGCCAAGCCTTCCAGACAGCAAACCAGCCCTTTGCAAGGCACCTGTGTTTAGATTGATGGGAGGAGGCTTGCCCCATAGAGACAGCAGCTTCTCCTTACAGCAGAACTTCTTGAGGGAGTCATGGTTTCACATGCAATGGCATGCAAAATTGTCAGGCTCTTGGCATGTGAGTGACTGTCTGTATATTTCAGAGAGACAACTTACAACCAAGATTCTTAGGTCTTTTATGCTAATGAAGCTCTGCCTTTGCTGCTGTTAGCTCAGAAGTCTTTATTTTAGCTGTTGATTTCAATTTTCAAAGCCTGCTTTGTCAGTGAAAAACACATGTCCTCCTAACTGTGGCATAGAAAGCGCTGCTGACAATTATTCCACAGATACAACACATCGCGTTAGGTGGTCCTATCTCAGTGCAGTAGACAGCTGATGGGTGGGGAGGGGAAACTGATATAGCCTAACCATGAGGTCTTGCTGCCTGCCTGGGAAATAAAGGACACCAAAATATAACTGCGTGGGAAGGACTTCCAAGAAGAATTTGTCCCAAACCATTTCTGGAAACAGATGATAACATTATTTACTCAAATACAGGAAGCTTGAGATTGCAATGAATGACGAAAGGCAAGAATTAAGGGTGAAGGGGAGAAATATGTCCTTCCCTCTCCCCCTTCCTGAAAGACAGAAGGAAAAACCCCACCAGCAAACCCCTGGTTATTAGGCTGTGCACTCATGAGCTGATATATCTCTCTGTATGCATGTGCATCTCACACCCACACACTCCTGCCCAGCCCCCTTTGGATCCTAATGCTTGGGGCTCTTTCCAAAGTCAGGCATGGTATCCCACGGAGAGGAGTCCAGCTGTTGGGATCCTTCCCAGAAATCAAACACTGAAGCATTCAAGCCTTTCTGGCCTTTCAGTAGTTAATCTGGGGATACCCAGAAACCTGAGAGCAACACAACCCACTCCAATGAGAAGGGAGGAGAAGCGGTGGGGTGTGTTTCAAAGCTTTTGTATTTATTTATTCATGCTCATGTTTATGTAAATTTTGCATAAATATGATTGAACTTTGGGAGCCTGAGCTCCCAAATGCAGAATCCAGCTGTTTGGAATCATGAGGAATGTACATTCCCACCAGCACTGTAAATCCAAAATATAAAAAGGCAAACAGCCCAGATAGCTGAAGGAGGGGCTGAGAGAGGATTAGCTCTCACAGACTGGCATCCTGTCTTCTTGTATCTTTTTTTTTAATGTTGCTGCCTGCTCTGTAGCAAAAAAAAAAAAAGACCCGGTTCTTTTGGAATCCACAGCAATGCAAAGCGTCCCCCCATATCTGCTCACAGCAGTTCCCAGCCATGGCCTCTGCTGCACTCAAACCACGGGAGAGCAGCACAGACCCAAGGTGTTTTATTGCTGTGACAGTCTGACTGATCTGGATTCAGCAGCATTTTATTTGTCTTAGCAGTGACAATCAGCACAGCCACTGTCAATCTGCTGGAAGACTGAGGGGTTCCTCCTCATCACTGATCGTGGCTCAATGTCTTCAAGGCCAGCTCAGCATTTCTGGGCCCTGGAAAATTTGAAGATCAGAGTCACTCTGAAGTTGCCTTCATGGCACATTCACAGCATTCCCCACTGGGCTGAAGGATGCCAAGCATCGAGTCAACACAAACTCACCATTTTCATGTGTTTGTCCTCAAAACAAATCAGCTTGTTAACTTGGTTTGAAGGAGCTTTATGTCAGCTAAGGTATCAGCTGTAGTCCCCTCTGCCAACATCAAGCTACATCTTCAGCATATGCTCCATATCGTGTGTTTTGTAAAATTTAACCCTACATGGCACACGCACATGCACACATCTGAACTGAGCACCCTTGTACGACGGGGTGTTCCAGTGAGCAGCTGCAGTACTGGTGACCTCTGAGGGTAAGTTAGATCTGTCCCTTAGGCATGGAGATATATGTAGGATCTCTGCAGAAGGCATTAAAGTACCTGCTACAGAGATCAGCCCTCCTTTCCCAGCTATTATCTTATAAAAGGGGAGAAGTTAGCCTTCTGAACATTTTTTTAAGCCCTAAATAAATTACCAGCTTCTCAACAGTGTTCTTTTAGTGAAATCTGGGAACATTATAGATATTATTATAATCAAGATTATAATAATAATTTTGACAATCTGCTTTGACACCTAAATGTAGAACTTGGATTATAAAGCAAAAAAATCTCAGCTCAAGTGAGAAAAAAAGTTAATGCATCCTTATGACAAGCATATAACTAGCCTTATACACTAAATGTGCTATGTAGTAAGTGCAAATACATGAATTAGCAGATCCCCATTTTCTACAGATAGGCATTTCTGTATACACACAAAAATGCATTGTCAGAAAGGATTAAGTAAGGGTGAAGCTGGCAATTTAGAGGTTAATTACTATCATTAAGAAAAAAAAAACCCTAACACTTCAGGCACATCAGCTTTAAAGCTAGTTGGAAGTGGCCCTCTAAGAGGTGGAAGCAGTGGACAGCCATAAATAGAAGCTCTTCAGTCTATGATACAATAAGTGTGATGTGATACAAAGTCTGTGATAAAATTTCACTGTAAAAGCACCTTACAAAACATGAGAAGGGGCAAATCAGTTCAATGAACTCCAAGAGCCCTTAAATCCTATGGGATCTCTCACCAGTGCCTAAGGTGTTTTCTCCCCTGGTCTGGCACAAGTCTGGGGGTGTGACCAGTAAGCTGGCCTGATTTACACCAGGACTCCAGTCAGCAGTAATAGATGAGCCCTGGTTCATGCAACAATGGGACCCTGACTTCACTACTACAGAAAACTCCCTGAGCCACATGCAAACCCTCTGCAGCTTGAGGGCCAATGCCATCCATCTGCCTAACCTAGTTTTATCTCCTTCTGTTTTCCCAGCAGGAGCTGAAAGGGAATACTGCTCCCCTAAAGTTCCCCTGGTGGCTCTTCATCTCTTCAGAATTCAACACCATCTTTCCTAGTCCTCCAGCTGGTCTTGCTAGTCCTTGTTAGGTGAATAGCTGTGACTGAGCAGAGGTAGGGATAGCACTTGTTGGTGGCTACACCTTGAGGACAAAGTTAAGGCTTCAGCTGGGCACATGCAATTGCTTCTTGGTGACTCTGATGCATTTCAATGTCAGATATCACATATTAGTGTTTAGGTGACAGCTTTTTTTACAGTAACTATTTACAATGATACTCTTCCAGAGCCCACCGGTGACTGAGTGCTAGTGATTAAAATGATTCAGACCATCCTTAAGGAGACTATTTACACATTTATTTTACCATGCCTTTTCCCAGTGAGACTGCCTTGATGACACTTTCCTTAAATGCTCCTGGGACACCTGCCACTGCAGAGAATTATAAAGGAATGAATTACAGCCATGATTAACTTTCAGCTAAATAGAAAAGAAAATGCTTTAACTAAACCCCGTCACCTGTTTCAAGACAAATCTAAAACATTGGCTGTTTTCAGTAAAGGCAAAGCTCCAAACACTGCAGCACCCTAAATTCATGCAGATGTTATTTAATCACAGTTATTTGCTATTACTTTTCCCTCAGCTAAACAACAGTGCAGTTAGCAGAAGTCATGTGAAAAGGGCTGACGTTAGATAGAGAATGTCGTTAATGTTATGGTTCCAAAGAGAAGTGAGATTTCTTTTATGTTCGTTCATGGCTGCGGCTGCTAATTGCTTCCTGTCTTACACCTACACAAAATCCATGAATATAATTACAGCGGCACAGTGCAGAGTTCAATCAGAAGGGAGTATTGATTTGTGTATAAATCAAAAGCCATCTTCCTCCAGTTGTATTTGCATGACAAAAAATAGTAAGACTTTTCTGAAAAAGCTGCATAATCAAGAAAGGGTAACGTATTCCAGAAAACCTCACTCATACATTATATGGCCGGAAGGGAATAATACGATCATTAAAATTTATCTACATATGCAAGCCACAGGATTTCCCAAATTAATTAAGCTTTGATCTACGAAGTATATTTGCGGGGAAAAAAACATCCATTTATTCTGGTAGATTTTTAAGTGCGACACCTTATTTATATGCACATTAATTTTTACCACGTTCTCCTGTACTGCGACTATCAGTGGAGCCTGTTGCTTAGAAGGGAAGCAGATGGTTCTATTCTTGGGATGCACAGCCAGGTGACTATCACTCACCAGCAAAGATGGAATGTCAGTTAGAACTGGGGTTACGAACAGGGGTGGGGAAGAGCAGATGGTAGCCTTTTAGCTCCCTCACCTTCTTCCCCTGGTAAATTCTCTTCAAGACTGGGAGAGGCATCATGAACTCTGCAGTAAAGACAACATGTGAATGAGGGGATGTTTCCTTTCTTGATAGGTAGTGTACTTTGGGGAACGCTGACTTCAGGGCTATGGAATCAAAGGTGAGAAAGCAGAGCAAAGTATGAATGTGGCACTGTGGAACCAGATCCAAAGCCCATGCAAGGGCTGGAGTCCAGCTGGGAATGGTCAATGTTCAACACACAGTACCTGCAGAGTATCAGCAGACTGAAGATAGCTGGGGAGGACACAAAGCTATTTTCAGCTAGATCTGCCCTGCCGAGAGCTCCCTCCTACACATCAGTCTTTATTAAAGGTTGATCTGTTCTGTGCTCTCTTCTTAAGTAAATGGCATCCTCCACTGTAGATGCTAACCTTGCCCCAGAGAAAAGGGTAGCATGCTCCTCCTTCCCCATCAACCAGACTTCATAAAGATAACTTGTTCATCTATATAATTCTCTGCAGCTTATCTGAAGGGAGCCCTTAGGATGGAAATACTGAAAGGAGATTTTTCTATAGCTTCCTCATTATTTGACTGCCAGTACAGGGTTCAGGAAGGATGCCAGGCTGCAAGGTCTCGTCTCTGCACAGGGGTTGCACTGGGTAGTAACGGAGAACTAGAAAGTGGCAGAGGCACATAATGTTATGACAGCATTTACACAGCTCAGATTTTGCGAGAGAAATGGAAGAGGGTGTGTAAGTGAAAGATTATTTGAACCCGGTAAAGCTGCCACTTCTTTAGGAGGTACAGTAACATCCATAATATCTTCCTTTTCACTCTCTCTAGCTACATCAGAGCAAAATGAGACCACAGCGATAGCTCTGCTAAACATCCATCACTGAGTACTCAGCTCAATTAACTGTTTTGGGAACACTTCCAGTGTCCTGACTTTGCCCGAGGCTACTAGCGATTAAAGCTCATTTTTGTCAGCTGAGAAAGAATCGATCAGAACTGATGACTGCATTAATATTATTCATCACACCCTGGAGACTTCTTTCTAGTGAGCCACCTAAATAAGTAATATTAAAATTGATTTTGTGAAGCATTCTCAGATGTTGCAATAAATGTATACTAACAGTCTATTTATGAGGCCACAGTGTAGAAGGATTAAAACCTGATCAGTTATGATATGACTTCATTTTTGAATAGGAGCCTGCTTGAAGAAACACAATCTATGCAGAGTATAATTACATATATTAAGTTACACCACAATCTGTTCTGCCACTGACTGATTAGTGTTTGATTAAAAACATTGCTAGGAAATGGCTAACTAATTAATCAAACTGTCTCATTTTCAACAGCTTTCATTTGATCAATTGTGCCTCAGATCTATTTTTATAAAACCAGTCAACTGAACAGAAAAAGTTACTGCAATGGAAAGGAAAGAGAATTGCTTTAAGAAATCACCCCTTTTTCATCCTCTGTGCTAAGTGCCATCCTCCATAGATAAAAAATTAGCATGAAATACTTTAAGAATTCTTAAGACTTAGTAATCTGCACTGTATTAATAAGCACTTGTGTCACAGAGACTGGAGATACACAAAGCTGTCCCTGTACCTGAGGAATAGCTATAGCTAGGTAATTGAGGACAGAGAGCACATTAGTAGTCTTGTTGAACCCAAGGTGATCTAAAGGATGTTAGAAAGACAAAGGGGAAGATAACTTAATAAAAATCAACATTTTTTCAGCAATGTTTCTAATGTAGTTTCTACAACACATTTTGTCTGTTAATAAAAGAATATTTAATGAAATAAAACATATGATCAAAGAGGTAATAAAAAATGCTGCCTCGGGAAGCAACATCAAAAGATGTGGTAACCCCTAGCTTCTGGCCTTGGAGCTAGAATACTTATAGAGGGACCCTGGGGAAAATACTCCTTCCCATCGCTTCCTGTGAAGCAAGAGCACTGGGCAGATGGGTCTGAGAAGGTGATGAGGCAAGTCACAAACTAAGGAAAAAAATAACTCAAATATGTAAAGTAAAAACCGCTGTGTATAAACCATAAAGAAGACAATTCCCTTGTGAAGACAGTCACAGATAACACAAATCTTTTTATGAACATATGATTTTTCTCCTACTGAATCCAAGAGGTTTTAGACAGTGAGCCTACTGAGGTGCCTTGGAAACTCAATCAATAGCATATGCACATATTGACTTGTCTACCAGCTTGAGAAATTGGCCCCTGACTGCTCACAGCATGACAGGCTAAGTTGCAAGAAGGTGCCACTGTCTTTTGCGTACAGCATTAGTTAATCCCCATCTGCTGGTGTGCCTACAACTCTAGTCATCCTGTGAAAAGAGATTAAAAGCCAGGCAAATAATTAAAACACAAATGTTTTAAAACACAAAATGTTTCACTCAGGCTAGCAGCTGAAATAATTTGTGCTGTTACGTCTTCTTTGTCTTCTCTTCCCCAAACACTTGGTGAATTTGCTTTCTGACAAGGATGTTCACTAGGCATTCATGTTTTCCAAAACTCTTAAAGAATATTTATAAAAAGCAGATCTCAAATATGTCACCACCAGTGTTTGCATTACGCAGCCTACAACTTGCCAGTCAGGAGTCAACTGAACGTCACATGTAGTCACTGATGAAGTAGAACACAACTGAGAAGTCCAAGGATAAAGAGAAATGTCAATTTAAATGAGCAAGAGTAAGGTTTATGGAAAGATTGAGATATTCCATTATTTGAGCAGATAACATAATAAGCCTAATCACCCAGAGGGATCCTTAATGAATAAATAGGTGGAGAAGTACCTAGGATGAACGTTAGTAAAGCCAGCTCAGGACAGTACAAGGTAGACTCCCCAGCAAGACCACAGCCCGACAATGGGCAGGTCTTCGCCCCATTTCCTCCAGGGACCAACATGAGCTGGTGTTGCACAAGGACATGAGAAGCCTCAGTGGCTCCAACACAGAATCATACTATCATGGCTGGGCAGGTCATGGGCCAAAGCTGGCTTGGATCCATCTGTCTAGGGACATGCCATGTCTGGCACACATTCATGCAGGCACTCCATTGAGGACTTCGCAATTTTATGCACTTGTAAGATCAATTAGCATTTTAGTAAGGCCTTTGAAGATTGCATTTCTCAGCTGATGATACTACAGTGGTATTGAGGTGGTTGTTGTTCACTTGTCTGCCTAAACCCCAATTATTTGAGAAAATGTTCCTGGCAAAATTACAAGGAATGAGCTTTATTCTTTGTGTGCTCAACACATGGCTAAATTTTGTTAAAGCCCCTTCCAAACTTCGTAGTCCTTAAAGGCCTTGGAATCTGACCCATCATACCAACTAATTAGTTAATATCTATTGCCCAGTTTGAAGTAATTACAGTTGTTTCACCTTCATTTACTTGAATTACAGCTTTTCCTGAGTACAGGCTGCATAAAACTTGAGAGACTTCCAAAGATTAACTGGGTTACAAATGATCCCTGCATAATTAATTTTTGTTCAGATGCTTACTGAATCGCACATGTATACCCTGTAATAAATTCAATACTTTCAGAAATTTCATCTCCGTGGTAAAAGTGTCTTGACATAAGGACAGTTCAGATTCCGCAAATGAATCCATTTGTTCACAGAAGAGATCTCTGATTACAGCTTCCTCCGAGAACCTCCTCCAGCACAGAATAGTTGAAATCTCTGTTTCCCAGTGAGAAGGTTTTGTGGCATGGAACTCTGGAAAAAAAAAAAAAAAAAGGAAAAGCTCTTATATTTTATTTTTTTTCCTGCAAAATATAATAGTAGAAGTCACTACACAGTATGTTGTCTGAGTATCGAGATATGGAAACAGTGTCCTTATGTCACTCTTTTTTACAAATCTACTTTCTCACATGAGATTGATGTATGCTGCTGCATGTGTCTATACAGACAATCATTAACAGTGTCCACAAGAAACTTGGTACATGATGAGGACATCAAGGTGAATGAGAAAAGTCACCTGTTAACCCTACAAGCCTATTAATCCAGCTTTAAACAAAACACCCCAAAATATGAACCTAGGCTTGACTCCAGTTGTGCTGAGGATAAAGTCCCTTTACCTGTCTCTGCCTCTGCCTCTGCATTTCTGTCACTTTGTGTCCCACAACATCACTAAGGTCCAGGTTTCTCCTACTGGCATAATCAGAACTCTCTTCCCTGTGAGAGTAGGACCAAGATATTTATTGATACACTTGTGCAGCATCTGACTACCCTGTGATGAGCTTCCTGAAATACAATAGCATGGAGGGTTAGTCTCCCAGTTTGGGGGATCTTGGTTCAGAGGAACCTTCATTCCCAGATTCTCAGAATCAAAGCATAGTAGGGTATGGACTGGACTTTTGGAGATCCTCTAGTCCAATCCCCCTGCTAAAGTAGGTTCGCCTAGAGCAGGTTGCCCAGAATCATGTCCAGGCGGGTTTTGAATATCTCCAGAGAAGAGATGTTAATTCCTTCACCCCCCCTTACATCTCTTCCTCATCTGTGGTCATGGGGATCCGAGTTTCCCAGCAGCACTGGCAACTAACTCCCAAGGGCATCCTCATGGGCACAGTCCTACCCATAGACATTCAAAACAGAGATGGGAGCAGGCCAGGGAACCATCTCTCACAGGCTCCTGGCAATACTAGTATAATCTGCAGGAAGCTTAATGGACTCATCGAAGGAGGGCTCCTTGCCTATAAGATAAGCAACCCCAAGGCACCCCAAAAATTGGGGTAACACACAGAAGGGAATATAGTGTCAGGATATGGATGGGTTTTGTGAAATGCTTCTTGTGCCTACTGTTATCCAGAACACGTGAGGCTATGGGCATGCTCCACCACTACCCAGTCTATGTTTTAGATGTCCTTAAACTGAAAACTACATCTACCAAATGTTGCCTGAGGGTAGCTCTCTGGTTTGCCTTATAACACCAATCTGTTATCAAGACTAGGAAAACAAATAAACCCAACCTTACAATTAAGCTGGTAACAGCTCCTCCAGCTTCTTGCTCAAGTGGGAAAGCTAGATAAGAGACATGTGGGTCAGCCCAGGTGGATGCTGGATTTCCCTCTTGGTGATGCAGGGTAGATCTTGTGCCCAGAAGTGGTAGCATGTCCCCCACGGGAGAGGGCCACATCCTGGCCTCCTGACCCATGAGGGCTGAGCCCCCAGGGCAGACAGGTTTTGGCATTCAAACATGTGCGGAGGAGCACAAAGAAGCCCTTTATGCTGCTGCAATTGCAACATTAGATTTCAGTTTTATTCCCAAACATGAGCTGAGCTCTCAGTCATAGACAGGCTTTATAATCAGCCTTGGCAAAGATGAAAAGCCTGAGAAAGAGAGGCAGTGTCTGTGCAAGAAGGACTCATTTACATTAAATAATTATCCTGAAGGAGTGAAACAGCAAGGGAGTGATTTTTTAATTATAAAGAAATAATTGCAGTTGGGAGGAGTATATAGAGTCCTAGCTTTGTTCCCTGTAAGTTGCCTATTTGCAGTAAAACCCAAACAGTAGGTTCGAGAGGTAAGAAATATCTGTTTGTTCTTATTTTCAAAACAGAGTATCGTATGAGAAGTAAGACAGGGAAATATTTGTGCACTCCCCAAAGGCTGCTGCTTGTATAATGTCTCTCTGCACAGCAGGACAGAAAATCAGTGCCGCCAACATAAATGCTAAAAATATAAGACCTGACACACAAACACGTTCTGTAATACGTTAGGAATGGCTCTGTTGATGAGTGTGTGTGTGTGTGAGAGAGAGAGACACAGATTTGTCATACAAGCGTATCTGCTACACAGCCTGCTTGGGCAACCTGGTATATGCTTTTGCTTCTTTGATATTGTTTATTTAGTAAAAAATAGAGACGATTTGACTCCAACATTTCCCCATAAAAATTACTTTTGAGCTTTGATGAAGAATTATAGCACCAAGTCCCCAGTCTAAGAATTTATTATTTTTTTTTTTAGATTCTGAGGACTTTATGATAGGGGCTGCAATCTGTGCTGTGCTTTTGGGTTTAATTCCCTGGACAGAGCTGAAGTCCTGAGTGTCCTGATACCTAGTACAAGAGCATGTTTTTTGGGAACATGAGCACTCCACTGCAGGTTCTATTGTTTCCACTGAGAGAAAGGCCAAAACCTGGGAAGTCCTGCAGGTTCCTGCTGCAGAATCAGGGCAATGCCCATCAACTCACAACTGGTCCTCAACACAGGTCAGTGACCATACTTCAGCTTTGCAGAAGTAGCTCATCCACTGGCTGGTCTGGGAGATGAACAGCAGTACGTACAGTATCAATGTGAGGACAGGCAGTAGGGGAGAGGGAGCTCCTATGCTCCCTGTTGACCTGAGAAGCGCCTCTGAAGCACATCCCTGGGTATAGCACATGCCTCAGGGCCACCGACAGGAACCTGCAGGCAGAAGAGCCTGCAGCACCCCAGGGTGCCCTGCTCCCTCATGCCTGGCTCCTGCCCCTGGGGTATAAAATTTAGCAGTGTGCCATATTTCTGCTCTGAGTTTCTGCATCTTACTGTGCCTTCTCTTCCTTAATTAAAGACCTGTTTGGTGAGTACCTTCAGCAATACCGGCAACTTAAAATTTTTGAAAAATATTATTTCACTTTCAAAAGAAGAGAGGAGTGGTAGGGAGAGGAGAATCTAGCAGAAGAAAGAGGCTAGAGAAACAAGAAATGGCAGTGGTCACTGGAGTGGGACAACAGCAGAGAAGGGCTTCCAGACTCAGGAAAAGGGGCAAAGAAACAAGGCTGGATTTCCACCATATGGCAGCTGCTGCTTTGCACCTCATCTTTGACCTGTTACCAAAGCCTAGTGACAGCATGGTTTATCAATTCACATAAGCCTGACTTAATTTCTACACTGGTAAAAATTCTGAAATACTGTTTTCTTTCTGTGAGCAAAAGCCTGCTGCAAGCAGGCCAATAGGTATCATCTCCCTGGGATGAACAAAATGGCTGCTGCCAAGTCATAGTCAATGTAGTCAGTATGTAGCTTTTGTATTGCATACATTAGCAGAAAAATATATAGACACAGCTATACAAATAATTTGCCTTACAGAATAAAATGAACTACATTCATTCTTTCATAAGAATTCTTTCATACATTCATTCATTCTGGTTTTTTTTCTTGCTTTCTTAAATTCTCAGTACACTTCCTTTTCAGGCCCTGCAAGCATTGGAAGACTTATAGACTTAGAAGAGCAGATATACAAATCAGACTGTAGCATCCATCTGTACAAATATCAGCAGAACATGGCCACCAGGAACATCAAATTACATTTACAGCTCTAGAAATAGGATTGAAAGTCACAGCCTGTGTCAAGCACCAAGGACAGCATAGCACAAATTAATGCACATAATGCTAATGAGATTCAGTCAGGGGTGAATATGTCTCTTTGGGCTAAGAAAGCACCAAGACTTCCCACATATTCTGAATACTCTGCAGCTTGCTGAGTGCTTCTGCTAAAGGCATGAATATGAAAGCAGGTCAGGAGATGAAAAGAAGGAGGATGTATCTGAGAGAACAGGGGTGAAAAGATGTCAGGGAACACTAAAGACCAATTCTCTTCTGCTGGGAATGACAAAAGAACAAGTTTCCTTCATAGGTCAATTCTGAACCAAATCAAGCCTTGAGAGGCTGACCCCTCTGGCTCGGAAGAATATGGTCAGAATGGCATTGTCTAAGGTGGAGTGGATTTAAAACAACAAACTTATTGTTTATAAACAAGAGTGAAAAAAAAATTTCCCTCAACTTTTTCATACAGAAGACTCTTTCCCACGTCTACCTCACCATGGAAGTTAGTAGGGAAGTATGTTCAAAGTCTAAAAATGAAATTTGAAGAGTAAGGATAAATACTGTTGATTTAATTGATCACATTTCAATCTGAATTCATGGTATTTCCACAAATTAATATAAATAGAAGCTCCGCCTCCCCTTTAACCAGGACTTCCAAGAGGTTATTCCTTTTTTCCCCTTCCTATAAGGGGAGGGATAATTTACTGAAAGTTGGCAAATGAGGCAGGTTTCCAGACACACAGAGTCAGCTGAGAGTTTCTCCTGCAAGCTCTCTGCTTCCGAGGACTGAACTGGCACTCATCCTCAAAAATGCACATGTGATTTCTGAGGTCAGCTCTTAAGACTGCAACTCTTCAGCTGTTTCAGATGTTATTATAGTGTTGTGTTTCCAGTGTGGTTTGGCCAACAATATTTTTTATGATAATGCATTTTATTACAAGACCATCTCCCACAACATCCTTGCAGCTAAACTAAGGCAGTCTGGTCTGGATAATCAGGTAGTGAGGTGAATAGTTAACTGGTTGAAGGAAAGAAGTCAGAGAGTTGTGGTCAATGGGGCAGAGTCTAGTTGGAGGCCTGTATCTAGTGG
>WTSP01014823.1:0-11072 GCA_025331215.1 Actenoides lindsayi | reverse complement strand
GGCTTTCCCGGCCAAGACTGGGTCAGAGATTTCCTAGTCCTATCTCCAGAAGGCTGGAAGAGTTTTCCAGGGACCATACTTCATGTCATCCGCTACTCAAGCCGACCTCCAGCAGGGAGCACCGTGTACGGGGGAGGTTCCCACGCTGCCGTTTCACCCACGGCAACAAGGGTGGTCCAGCATCCAGCAGGACACCGCCAGCAAGAGATACCGCGACACTGCCGCGGAGCAGCCGAGTGTGTTCTCTCTTACAGCCAGCTTGGCCTTCCAACAGGGCCCTCTCCTGCATGGTCAGCTGGAGATCGGGGTCCTCCCCGCAGCACAGCAGGTGGCAGTTGGTGTTTGCGGGAGAGGCTGTCCCGGCTCAGCCCTGGCACCAGTGGCTCTCGCTGCTGCGAGCTCAGGTGGCTCTGGCACGTGTGTCAGGGTGGGCTGAGGCTGCCGGGCAGCGCAGAGTTGGGTGGGTGCGGGCAGAGCCTGAACTGGGGTCAGAGCCAGCCGTGCCTGGGGCAAACCTGACCTATGGTTACCAACAGCTCCTGTTTGGCAAAAAGTTTTGATTGAAATACAAACAGTGGGTGAAGCCTTGTTTGCATTAACATTTCTGAAATCAAAATGGCTGAAACATTTCATTTTTTCTCCCTACGCTTCTTTCAGAGGTTGACCTAAAAGCCACTAGTAAAATAACTGGAAGATGGAAGAGATTGTTTCATTCTGGGCTGAACAAAACAGTTCAGGTTTGCGCAAGTTACTTCCCCCCACAATGACATTGGCCTCTCCCTCTGAGCTTGGCACATTCAATTGGCTGTTTGGCTGCCATATCTGAAAAATCCATCCTCTGTTCTGATCTACCCTGGACATCTGTTGTTTTGGGAGCTGGGACTTGTTGAGTGCTGGGCTCTTTGGCTCAGGAAAGTCACCCGAGAGGTACAGGTCGTACTTTCTCATCCTCCAATAAATCACCTAATGTCCCCACTCTTCCCTCTGTGAGCAGCTCACCTAGTGCTCTTTAATGCAGGGAGATGTAAACCTTCCTTTGCTGTGGCACTCGCAAGGTTTTGCTACCTTTGCTACCTCCAGCAGCCTGAGAGCATGATGGGCATTGTCAGTATGAACTAAATACTCATGGGAGGATAGTTCTGCTTTTGCAAGCCAGTTTCAGCCTGCTCCATTTTCAGATGTCTTTCCAGCTTTCCCATCCCCAGCAGCTGGAGGTGGTCCCTTCCCCAGTGGAGCAGCTACTCCAGGGCCAGGAGCTTTGTGCATACTGCATCCTCTTCCACCCTATTGCCTGGCAGAGTATTAACAGATATCCTTGAAATTAAATGCTCTAGGAAGCGTGGGCAAGGACACTGATGTCCTGGAAGGTCTCAGCAAATGCTATTCCCAGTTGTTAGATAGATGTGTGACTTAACAGTGCGTGAAGACAAAGTTCTACTTCCCACTTCTGTTTTCAAGACCCTGCCTGCCCCAGACTAACCCAGCCTTTGCTAATCCTGCCTTTCTGACAACCCAAACCCAGGCAGCTTTGTCATCTGCAGGCAGCTGAATCCCAGCAAATGGGAGCACTGCCTCTACCACCCTGGAAATCAAGCTGAGGAAATATCCGTGGAGGGGACAGAGGCTCCATGGTGGTGTGCTCCCAGCCACAACAAGCACCACTCGCTCTAAGGACATCCCAAGCACCATTAAAGACAAGTGACATCAGCAACATCCCCTGACTGGACCAAACCCACAGGTAACCAACATACATCACACTGTGTGCTCAAACATTATCACTGCAGAGCTACCCTAAGCAGACAGCAGCTCTTTTAGCTGGCCTGACAACTGGTGTTGCCGAGACACAAGGTGCCCAGCCACACAGCCACCTCCCAACCCCTGTTAGCACATCTTTGCACTCACATTGCTTTCCCTTTAACACCAAAATTAACTCACATTAAAGTTTTAACAGGTATTATGTTTGAAGAGCAAGAAAGACCATAGGAAATTTCTCTGCCAGTTCCACACCAGAACATAATTGCTCCACTCCTCACAACAAGGTTAGACCAGGGAATATCTCACTTGCCTTCCTGCCAGGGGCTGGCTTCTTTATAATGAAAGCCAAAGACATATTCTTCCAGGTATGCAGTGAGCTTTGCAGAGCCTGCAGGCACCACAGCCTCTTCTCTGCACCATCACATAGACCCCATAAGGATGCAGCCTCCCAGTGTAACCTTATAACCCACTACAGTCCTTACTTCTGTCAGCTACTGCTTTTCTGTCCTCCTAGCACTTCATGCTTTCTGCTAGATTATCCCCATGTCAGTCTCTCAGGTCTCTGCAATAACCTCTTGTTTTGACAGCGCTCATCATCGTTAGATGCTCAGCTCCATTCTGCAGGCTGCCACATCCCCCTGAGCTTTCTTTGGGGCAGATGGTCTAGCTTTAGTTCTCTGCGTGATCAGCACTGGGGATACCTGCTTCTAAAATAGACACCTTAAAAGCTTGCAGCTGAGCAACTGCAATCACTTACTTACTTACCAGGAGTCTTGAGATCCAGAGACCAACATCTCTCCCACATGGCCATGACCTTCCTCAACAGAGGATCTTCCTCAACTCTGGTTCTGCCTCAGCTTCCAGCCACTAGAACTGCAGAGAATTGCAAAGACCAAGGAACTCAACTGATAGGATGGCAGGCAAGCAGGGAATAAAACAAAGAGGCAGGGTAAGCAACTGTCCATCTCTGCACAATTTACATCAGTACTTGAAGTCCTGCTCTGGACCAGACATGGGCCCTCTGCCAGGCAGCTCTGCCATGATTACATGTCATGGGGAGGACAGAGCAGAACAGCTCAGAGAGGCAACACTTGGCTTAACCTGCTTAATCACCCGTTAGAGCACAGATCTAAGCATTGCCTCCTATTGCCACTACCATTGCTTCTGGCCCCTTCAATAAGTGCAGGACTCAAGCCTGCAACACAAGAGACCTGAGAAACCCAAAGAGCTTTTAGGCTTGGATATTAAAAAAAACCAACAAAAGACAAAACCACAACAAAAAAGCAAAACAAACACCAACCCCACAAACACAAAAGAAAACTAAACCCCACTCTTAAAGGAATCCCACACACTCACCATTTTACAAAACTTCAAAGACCAGAGGATACAGAAGCTGCACAGTGGATTATCCAGGTGACATTTATTAGAGTATTTCAAGTACACAAGGATTTTACTGATGACTGTTGCAAAGATGCAAACAGGTGCCAGTAGGAAAGGATGACCTAGAACTAGCAGGCTATGCAATTCTCATGGGAAATTAATGTTTTCAGCTGAAGAAATAAAGTATCAGATGAAAAGATTGGGCAAGTCTGGGGACAGGGAAAAGAAGCTATAAAAGTTTATTTGAGATCACTTACTTAAATTGGCAACTCACAAGTAGCAGAAGCTGTCTGCTATTGCACTCTTCCCTTGGCATCTCAAGGACCTAAATTAGCCAGATGTGGGTTTTCCACCAAGAACAGACAGCATTACCCATTCATGGCAAGAATGGAGGCCTGCACCAGTGGGCAATTCTGGAGCACTAGCTCAGCACATAGAAATTTAGATCCCTGGCTTTGCATACTCACATGTGAGAATCAGGCTGCTGGGTTTGCACCAGCGAGGAAGTGATGTGCTTTCAGCAATAGCTCACTAAAACTACCAGCTCCTTGTTATAAGGCAGCTTTAGATCAGGACTCTTTTTAAGTGCCTGAGCTGTTGTTTACAAAAGCAAGGACCACACGGCAACAAGACTACATGGTCCTCTGACAAGAACAAGGACTGTGCGTGTTTACCAAGAACTATTTCTTAAAGAGAGGTCCTTAAAAATATCTTAAAGCAGAGACTCCCCCATTGATGCACCAAAAGGGCATGACCAGGGAAGAATTGAGCCATGAAGTGATCAACTCACGAAAAGCATCTCACAAAACAGGGGCTATGTACTTTGCCCGATTTGCAAGTTCGTAATTCTGCATTAAAGATAATAGCTGCCTCTGTTGTGTCTTAGACTCCTGCGCTTATTAACAAGGAGCAGTTGAATTCAAGAGCTTTAAAAACAAACAAACAAACAAAATAATTTAAATGCGTAACATTTAAAAGGGTATCTCCAGAATGACCATCCTTCAAGACTACTAAGCTCTGAGGTATGTGATGGCAACTTAGTAGTCAGGCTAGCAGAATGCAGTGGATTTTCTAGGCCTCCCAAATACATCTTCGATAATCAAATGAATCATAACTCTTTCTAGCAAAATTGCTTAAAAATTTGTCTTCAGCAAAGATAATTTAAAAATTCTGGTCAACAACTGATTTGCAAGTAAAACAAAAAGTATTAGAAATGGTAACAACACAGTCTGTTTAATTAAATCCAATCTGATTACTACAAAAACATGCTAAGGACAGCCACCCAGCTCAGATCCTGGAAGCTGCAGTGCCTTTCTTCCACAGGCTCTGCAACTGCTTTTTAAAAAGTGCTTGTCTAAAGGACAACAATGGAAGACAGGTCAGGATTTAATGAGAGATTTCAAACAGAAGGGCATACATATATTAAATTAACAGATTCAACCTTCAGCACACAGGATTTTGATAGAGTTACTGGCTGGAGTCACAGAAAGTTCCAAATATGAACAGTCTTGAATCACTTCCAAAAATTCCAATGGCTTTTTAAGTTCCAACAATTAACAGGTATATAAAATGGAGATGGACTTCTCCAGCAGAGGAGTTGGGGCTCTTCCAGGCTAATCAGAGCGCTGGTACAGAAGGGAGTTGATTTGACTTCCCCCACCAGTCCACTAAGGACTATAATTTATTAAAAACACCATTTAGTGACGACTGGTTTAACAGGCAAAATCTGCAGACTGTGTCAATCATAGTGGATGGCAGTATAGAAGATTATCCAAACCACCTGTGGAGAGGAAAGGAAATGAAGGTTACTTTGATGCCTCTGGAGAGGGTTTGTCCAAAGAAAACAAGCCTCAGGCCTTGCGCTCAGTAAAGGACTGGGGACTGAATTCCAGCTTTGAGATGGTCTCAGAGATGTAAGGAACACCACGCACCACAAATGGTGGCATTCAACTTGCCTTCTGAGGTGACAAGCTTCTCTGCATTAAAATCTCACCACGGTCCCTCTAGTGATTTAGAGACACCACCAAATCAAGTGCTGACCATATTCAGAGACTTGGGGGAGGAGAGTAAGAAAAAAACAAAGATCCTCAAAACACCAGTTTGGGTGTAACTAGCTCTAGAGTAAGTTCTATTCTCCACCAAGATGTCTGGGACAGAGGATGGGAAGACAGAAAAGTTAAGTGGTAGATGCAGAAGTATTAGCTGCTGCTCCTACATCCTTTCCTACAAAGAAATCCCAGGTGTTAATACTGTATTTCACAGCCAGTAGCCACCCATTTCTTTCCCAATCAATTCCAATTATTAGATTATGTTAACACATCTCTCTTTCAGTGCACCACCTCACCTGCTTTTCTTCCAGGTCTTTTCCCTTAGAAAGGTACCAACACAGTTCTCTAATCAACTTAAAGAAAGCAAGAGGCATTACCAGAAACAGTGCAAAAGATGTCATGAATCCTTCCTTTGTTAGCTCCCATGTCCCACCATACTCTTCCTCATCTATCTGCTGGAAGCTACTGAAGTAGAGGTACAGAACACCAGCATTGATCAGGCAGAATCTGGAAGAAAGTGATTAGGAACAGTCACTGCAGCGATACAGAATGCAGATGTCCAACGTGCCACACAGCAATGCAGCAGTGAAACACCTTTCATCCACAGCAGAGAGGAAGTAAAGAGGAACATATTCCTGCCACACTTCCCAGGCACCTCGGCCACTTCCTTAAAAGAGCACCCCCAGGGCAGCTAGCCATAGAGCACTGGCTTTGCGTGAAGTTTACCTCACAAGTCACAACCTACTCCCAGTGAGGCTCAGTTAAAAGCTGGAAGTATCAGCAGATCTGCCAACGCTGCAAATTTTCCTACCCTGCTCCCACACAGAATCTAATTTCCTTGGGTGGACTACTTGACTTTGAGGCTGCTAAGAGGGCAGACTGTGGGACTCTATGCTCAGTGTTAGATCCCTGTTAGTGTCCCTTGACCAAGCACAGTGACTCAGAGACGAGAGCCAGAGAAGACTCAATAATGCCCTCAGAGCCACAGTGCTGGGGTTCAGTTCAAGACAACTCTTAAGCACTCTCTCATCTGTGCCAACAGTTACACTGCCACAGAGGGAAGAACTGCGACCTCCTCCTGTTTGTCCTTAGACACGTTTGGCTTTACACCACCCCAACCTAGGGCTGTGGCAACCTGGGAAGTGACAGGCACGTTTCCTGGGAAGAAGGCCGAGTAGGAAGGGCAATACAGGAAGACACACACAGAAGTTCCGTGGCTGGTCGCAAGCTGTGAGCAGCTGTGCGATTCCATACCACAGAGAAAACACACACACTAGAAGCTTTTAGTTTTCCCACTATACACCAAAGCACTTTTACTTCTTATGAGCATTTAGCAGGGGAATTGGCTGAGGTGCCTGAAGATGCCTTGTGAATTAATGGATGACTAAGTAAGAACAATGCTTCTCAGCTACTCCACAGCTGTTACTGGGAGCACTTTAGATTTAACTGTTTGCATACAGCTCTCGAGTTCCTGTTGGAGCATTACTGTTCTTAAAGCCACGTTTCCCTGAATTTCAAACTTCCCTCCTCCTACCCACTTCCACTTTAAAGACACTTAATGCTACTCCCTCCATTTTCTTGCCACAGCCAGGACACTTGGGAACAGATGACCAGTCAATTCGGCCTACAAAAAGCTGTGGGGTTGTGAGCTTCACTGGGAGACCCTGCCTAGGCAACGACATTTGCAAATGAAGACTCCTCAAAGCAGGTGCAGCATCTTCCCACGCCAGTGTTCCGAGGGCAGAGCCGAGTTTCCCATCTCTGGTGTCCCTCCAGAAGCTTTCAGGCACAAGACAGGGCCAAACAAATTTTCATTTCATAACTCAAGAGCGCTCACTGCAGCCTTCAGACACCTGCTGGGAAGTGCCCTGAGTCCCACATCTTGGTGGGGATCCGATGCGCTCATGCTCTTCTAGGCCCTGCCTTCTCCCCACACTGCGGCTGAAAGAACAGCTTCAGCAAGCTGGGAGCGCTGCAGAACACTGCCCATGGCACTGCTTTACCTGCTTGTAACCTACAGGCTTTGAGGTTTCGAAGAAACCTTTTCTTTTTCCAATAAAAGCTGCCCCTCCTGTCTACTAACAGCATCTCCTCTCTGAGGAGGGCTCCCAGCTGCAAGAGAAGGACTAGCACACCTTCCCCGCTGTGGGCCACACTACTCACACATGCAGGACCAGGCCACTTCACAAGTCAACTGAACCTCTTGTGCCCTTCTTATACTCCTGCCCCCTTTAATAATAATAAAATAATAAGATCAGTTATCATTTTAAAAAGCATTAATCAGGCTGAGGAGAGAGAAAGAGGCTGATGAAGACATGTTACAATGCGTATGAATTTCGTAACAAATAATAGTGGGGAATGCAATGCCCAGCAGACAGAGACCGCATGTGGCCAGCCCGCTGTTTATAGCACAACTTTAAACCAGACACCAAGTAAAGTCCAAATGTGGGAAAGTATGAGACAGAAAAGAAAAGAAACCTTACACTGCTATTCCCACGAATCCCTTCAGTGGGACTACTCCCCAGATGATTCCCAAAATAACTGCAATGATCTGCCGGAACCAGTAGATCACATCTAAAAACTCGTCCTGAGGAGATAAAGCACAAGAAAGATTTTGGCATTCACTAGGTTTCCTTTTTTTAAAGTCGTCAGATGAAAATGCAACACACTGAACACCGAGTTTTCCATTTAAACTATCAGATATTGTACTCATTGCAGATGAAAGCACCTTATGGCACCACACACTCTGGCCTTTTCTGCTTCCAAATCACACAGCTTTGTGCTCCCGGTGAATAACTGCAGAGGAAAATGAGTATCCAGTCCCCTCATTTACTAAAGATTCAATTCTATAAACATTCATTGGAATGAAAGTTTAAATGACTGTTTATGCTTTGAGACTGTTACAGCCACTCCCAATGCCCCAGGCACTCCCTTACCCAGAAAGAAGTGCTACCAGTAGCCAGTACTCACACCAACTCCAAACAGCAAATTGTATCTCACTGTACATGCCACAGATGTCTCTGCATTCTTTCGAGGCAGCAGTGACAGGGTCACTCCTGTTTGTCCACAGGGCCGACACAACTCTAAGTACTGCAGCTGGACAGTGCTGACTCACGCTTTAAACAAAATTCACTTCTGTTCACATCTTTTCTTCTATCCTCCTCAAGGATAGAATTGCCCCAGTGTACCCCAAAACACCAATGGCCTCCATGATTTTACTGTAGGATGTGCAAAATTGTTTGGCTCTATGTGGAAGATGAGAATCCAGGTCAGATATGGTTGTTTCTCTCAGTCACTACATCTCTCAGTCTTCAGTTCACATCCTATTGCATCAAAACATTGGTGCAGCTTGTCACTGCTCCGCTCGCTAACACTGAAATTGCTGCCCAATTTGTCAGAGAGGGATGAGGCTGAGTACAGCAGAGCCCCACCAGTTCTGTGAGCAACAGCAACCAATTAAGAAAAAAGTGACACGGATTCATGTCTGTCCCCCACAGAAAAGTGGGGCAGAGTCGATACTTTCTGCATGCTGAAAGGGAAAGCTGGCAAACCAGGGAGCAGATGTCCCTGGCATGTGGGTCATGTGCGGGATACAGCAGGGTCTGGGGCATTGCACCTTGGGGGTGTGCTGCTGGGGCTCAGCAGCAGGAAGGGGCATGGATTGGGAGCATTACAGCACGTGGAAGAGAAGAGATACACGGGAAAGAAGGCTTCACCAGCACTAATAACACTGGGAAGTTCGCAGCTGACATGTTTCCACTCACACTGGAAAGGTTTGCTGACAAATGCGAGCAAAACATGCAATTTGAGCACACACATGGGATTTTGTAGAAAACAAATCTCTTTTTGCACGTGTGATGGCGAGGCTGAGATCAGCAAAGCAGACTGCAAATGGCTAAACAACTGCCAGGCTGTTATTGGTCTGTGAGAACACACCCACGCTGTGATGCTGCAGGTCAGAGAAACTCTCACAAGCCTGTTCTTGCTGCTGCCTTTTTGCTTCAGACCTGACAGATCAGCTGAATTCACAAATACATTTTTCCCTTAACTTCTTAAAGAAGATTATTTTTCTAGTTTTCTTTTAACTACACAAAGCATGTTTTTATTCAATCCTAGAAGAGTTTAATCCAAAGACCAACTTTAAGTGAGGCATCTTAACACCACAGGATCACAGAATAACTAGGGTTGGAAAAGACCTTTAAGATCATCAAGTCCAACCATTATCTAACTCTACGAGGTCCACTACTACACCATAGCCTTGAGCATCACATCTAGACAGCTTTTAAATACATCCAGGGACAGCGATTCAACCACCTCCCTGGGCAGCCTGTTCCAATCTTTGGTAACTCTTGTGGTAGAGAAGTTTTTCCTGATGTCCATCCTAAACCTTCCCTGGTGCACCTTGATGCCATTTCCTCTTGTCTTGTCAGTTGTGACTTGTGAGAAGAGACCAACACCCACCCTCTACCTTTCAGGTAGCTGTTGAGAGCCAGAAGGTCTCTCCTGAGCCTCCTTTTCTTCAGGCTGAACAACCCCAGCTCCTTCACTTGCTGCTCATAAGACTTATTTGCAATATATAAATGCAATATATAAATTTTTGGCTCCGCACCCAAGTAGCGGAGAACTGGCTCTGCTGTAGGCTATAGCACAGCAGAGGTGCCACATCTGTCTTCAGGAGGTACTTGGAGGGCAAGTGCTTCGGGTGAGGAAGGACACAAGACCCTTGTAGTGGGTCTGGCTGAGCTGCTTTTCCCCATCCAGCCCTCACGCTGCAGCACTGGGAGCTGGAGGGTGTTGGTAACACCCCCGTGTTATCACTGCCAGTGCTGACACGGCACCAGAGGCTGGGGGGGCGGGATGAGGGAGGGGAGACAGCCGACCTGAGCTGACCAGTGGGATATTCCATACCATGTGACGTCAGCTCAGCTCTGGAGGGAGAGGGCAGGAGGAGCGTTGGGGGGCATTCGGCTTGTCCTCCGAGCAACCGACAGGTGTTCTCGAGCCCTGCTTCCTGGACTCGGCTCGACATCGCCTGAGGACGGGAAGTAGAGAATAACATCTTTGTCTATCAAAACCCATGGCTCTTTGCTTTTTTTCTCATTCTCTCCCTGCGTGCCGTGCTGACAGGGGTTGGGGGGAGTGATAGAAGGGCTTGGTGGGCACCAGGTGCCCAGCCAGGGTAAGCCCACCAAGTAGGCAACCACCCCGGGAGTCAACTGCTCGATCAGAAAGCACAGCCGGTTCCTCTGCCCTCCCACCTTCATGGTGCGGAAAGCGTCAGCTTGAAGTATCTGCAGAATACTAAACGTCCACAACTATTTTCTGTAGGACAGACTGGCTCTTACTGCCACTGCAAACAACAGCAAGACTCTGATAGCAAAACGACTTGGCCGTAAATGCCGGTGGGGTGATTAGGGACAAAGCTACATCACCAAGCAGTCACGATATGGCGCAGCAAGGCTCGCACCACAAATGCATGCAGAGAGGAAGGTCAAAACACTTCCAGGTCAATTCTGTAGCTGCAGATGGGGAAACTACTCAGGTTCCATATAACCTTGTAATGAGTAGCTAAGGATAACTGGCTGATCAAACCAGTTAGGCAAGGGGAACGATTTTACAGGAGAGCTCTGTGTAAGTGCAGAGGAGCTTGACCATAATGTTATCGTAATGTATTATCTTGAGCTAAGCTAAACCGCAATGTTATGTTACTATGACAATGTGCAATTTTGTAACTTTTGACAACAAATCAACAATGTAAAGGATAAAATTGCCTAAGTTGAATTGTAACAGACAGCTTATCGGGATCTGCCTGAAAAAGTACGAACAGGTAGGAACAGAACATGTAGAAACAAGGCCCACGAAGAAGCCGAGGAGCGTACCGAAGGTGTC
>WTSP01014820.1:86347-103687 GCA_025331215.1 Actenoides lindsayi | reverse complement strand
AAAATAAAATAATAAAATCAAATAATAGTCTTATGTGAAAAGTTCCGTTTTGCTGAAACTTTTACTTTTTTCCAGAGAAGTATGGACGAAAAAACTTCATTTGCTTTTAAGCTCTATCTTAAACAAAAAGAAACTAACAAACAGAAAAAAAGTAAATTCCACTTTAACCCAAGTTTCCACCACGTTTCCTTCTAGTAAAATTTCAGCAAGTAACTGGTATTTCTGCGGAAAACTTCAGAATTGAATCCTATCTGATTTAACCTAAAAATATTTTTTAAAAAAGGCATTTTCCAATCAGCATAAAGGTATATGATGTTTAAGTGGCTTTCAAATGGAAAAGTAAATTTGGATGTTCAGAGGCACATCATCTCTTCTCCCCATAACTTGTGTTTCTGCACAAACTGGATAGTATGACATTCCTACAGCAACCAGGGAATGACCTCGTGTACAAAAATGGCAAAGTGGTGGATGTTACCTAGCATGTTGTGGTAAAGTGGACTGTCGTGTCCATGGATAGTAAATGCAGTCATGACTAGCGGGACCTCTACACCTGCAGGCAATTACAGAACAAAAGACGTCATTTGCCATTCACGAGGACATGCACACGCATGCGCCCTTGTCCACACATGGAGGATGGAAGACACACAAGGAACGATCACTCAGCAAGTACCTATCCATCAGGCCAATGCAGTCCTCAAGATGTGGCCCTATGCACCTGCAGCAAATCCAAATTGAAAATAGGGAGAGAAAGAAATAAATCCGTTATTTACAGATCAAAGAAGCATGAATCCCCTCTTTGTGCCACATTTAATTACAGTTCTCAGGAGAGAGCCAAGTCACCATCAAATTATAGCTTGTGACAGAAACAAGCTTGCAATGGGAACAATAATAGCAACATAAACAGCACACTCCAAGGTTGGACATCTCTTGGCTCAAAGAACACTTCAGGCAGGTTTCACCTGCATATGTAGGAGTCCTGACAATAGAGTTGCTTTTTCTGGATATTGTCTGAATCATCAAACCAGTGATTATTGCACAAAAACTGTTCATTTGCAAGATGAGATCTCCAGAAGCACAATGCAAAACTTTTTTTTCTTTCTGTAACTGATGCAATTGTTCATTCTGTTCTAAGCTCCTAGCTGGCACAACTGAAGATATATTTTGGAAGCTGACTACACTTACGTCAGGGAATCTCAAGGATAAAATTCCAACAACAACAAAATAATAATAATAATAATAAAAAAATGGTGTCTGCCTATTCAGGCATTTTATTCTGCTTTCCTTAGATGCTGCCAGAAGTCCTCCACCTGCAAAGCCAGCAGGTGCTTACCAAAGGCAATGGAAATTCAGGGAATCACTTTATGGAGCACCACTAAACACAACCATGGGGAAAGAGTCTTTTTTTTTTTTTCCTTGTCTTCATGAAGAACAGTATGTTCAGTGGTGTCATAGGTCCTCTGCATTCAAAGAGCAAGTCAACTACATGTTTACACAGCAGTCAGGATTCTCAGAGACAGAAACCTAAAATTAAGCTCTTGGAGGTTAAGACAAGCTGACACCCTTAACCCTTTATGATGAACGCCCAGCTAGTACCTCGGTAACCATGAGAGTATCTAGCTCTCAGCACTTTAAGAAAACCAAACAACTTATTTCAACTCTTTAACAGTATGTCTGAGCCATTTTATTAACAGGCTTTTTGGCCGCACGTCTACTACAGGAGCAGATGATCTGACACATCAGTAGACTCTAACTCACTTCTGTTGAGGCATTTTGAATTTAAGGTTTGATCCTCAACTCTTTTTAAAGTCTTCTGCTTTCAGTTTGGCTTTGATAGAGGGATATGCATGTCAAATCTCTCAAAGAGTTCAAATATGCTCCCATGAAATCTCCTTTCTACTTCACCATCACTTGGCACTCATCAGCTTCTGCTGCATTTAAATTAGCTATCACCCTGCCATTATAAAATAAATTCAGTGAATTCAATTTCCCCTTACCAACCCACCAGGGAGAGCAGAACGATAGTGAACCTTACTTCTTTTTGGTTTTCTTGAATTTTTATTTTTACATAAAAACTGTGACATGCAAACACAAATGTTAAAGATTTCCTCAATAATGGTTTACTTCAACAAATGTGCAGACATAAAAAGGATTCTTTAAATACCCAGGTGGCCAGATAATGCATAAAGGGAAGCATAGATTTAAATGCAGTTCAGAAACTTTAGCGAGAACTCATCTGTCCTGAGCTTCAGGACTTCAGAATTAAGGCCTATCTGAATTCTAACCAGCCTCAAACATACCCAAAATCTCTTCCTTCCATGGCATTCTCAGCAATTTGCAGAAAACCAGTTCAGTAATGAAGGGTGCTGAAAAAAAGTTGCTCAGATCTTCCATTTCATAGCATGTCAAGAGAAGGCGAGCTTGGACATTTGTTAAAAAGAAGGCCCTCTTCAAATTAGAGGTCTGAGAGCCCATTACTAGTTCAGATAGACTGGAGACTAACATAAAGACCCTATTGTCTTGGAGTCATTTCACATCTGTATATTTATTCTCTCAGACTTCTGCAGAATAGGACTTGAATCCATGAAGAGAGAGGTGTTTGGACCTCACCCACTCCAAGCTGAAATACCGTTTATTTTTATTTGAACCTGTAACCTTCAGTGGGTTCCCAGCCCCAAAGAGAACACTCGGTCCAGGTGCAATTTCCATTACACCCTGTCACGTTGAACAGATCCCTACTCTCTGGCCAGCCCTCCTGGCTACATGCAGTAAAGTACAACACTCTGCGAGTAATGGCACTATCTATTAACAAGTTATTTTGCACCATCAAGTCATTAGTTATTTTTTCCTGGAAGTAACCTCCTTGGTTTCAGGCTTTTTGACACATGTAAATACAAGCATGACACAATCATACATCACATGGGTACTCCATTCACCCCCAGGGTTCCTTCTGCTTGGAGTCTGGATGATATTTTCATTTCCAAGTTAGCTGTGTAAAATGAACTGGTTAACTGATACATATAAATTCATTAATGATATATTCAGAACCTTACGACAGTCCAACACAGCTTATACAGAAAATTACACTTGAAGCTCATCCTAGCTTTTCAGATAATCATCCTCTGAAAGAAAATGATGAATTAGAACAGTTTTGAAAATTGGACTAACATCTGTTTTTTCCTGAAGCAGTCCTTTTTCCCCTCTGTCACAAATATTGTCTTTCATCATCTTTCTTTAAGATTGAAAGGTGGGGTCTTAGCTGTTCACAGATGTGAAGCAGCGAATCCATTTCCAGTCAGACAAATTCTCAAAAATGTTTTGTCATGGAAACAAACAAACCTTATTTTACAACAGCATAAACAGATTAACTCTGGGAAGGAGAAAACCTTGTTCTGGCAATGACCTGGTCATCCAGCTATTGGTATGGATAAAGGCAGACCACTCAAACCCAGGGGGCTACTTGGCTAACAGCAAGTGCATACTAGTGGTGACAGTAAGAAAGTTGAACTGGGGCAGGGGGTAGGAGGAAATTTTGCATCAACAAAATAGTAGCAGTTTCTTATTCAGAGTTTGTTGCCATCGAATATGCACAATTGTTTCATCTGAAATTCATAATGACTTCCTAAAAATATACCTCAGCTTTAGAGGCAAGACAGTACTTCTGCCTTCAAATTCCTTCTGGACCACACATGTGTTGATAAGGCTCCCATGGCTTCTCTGGTCTTGGCTTAGAAGGAAATGGTAAGTTTTGGTGAAGAGTAATACACATCCTTCAAAAAGCTGTGTCAGAAAATGCCTTTCTGTGATGAGGGGAGTTGTCCAGTGAGATCTCCCATTGGTGTCTTGCCCAGTGAGGAAGCAGACTGTCAAATGCTATTATATAATTAGTATATTATTTCTGTGAAAGTGTTCCATTTTGGCTAGCTCTGTGAGAAGAGGTGCCAAATGCTTTCTGTCTCTTGAATTAAATGAAATAGCTGTCCCACATGCTTCAGATCTGCTCCAAACTGGCTTCAAGTAACTGATGTTTATCACAGGGATGCAAGGCCAAGAGCACAGTTGTTGCATCTAAGGAAGTCTCTCCTTGATAGTTCTCTTAGTCAGTGTAAGATCATTAACAGGGCTGGATAATTACACACCTATTAACAGAAGCAGTCATTATACTTGAATAAGGGAGGAGAATGCTGTTACCAAATCTCACACTCTGGGGTGCAAAGCAATCATCTGCAAGTGCCATGACAGAACTGTGGCAAAAGGCTCAAAGGAGACACAGAGGTAGAACAGTTATCTTTCTAGGTGACAACAAGGTGGGGATGACTAGAAACAAGGTATGAGAACTAACAACCCATTTTAGCAAGCAGTTTGATTCAAAGAGAGCAGCACTGCAGGAACGCGGTAATACGCTGGGAGCATCGTTGCCCAGCAGCTCAACACGTCTTAAAGGGTATCCAGCCTGCACTGGGAGGCCACTGGTGTTATTCCAGCAATTGATCTGACAGAGAGCAGAACAGACATGCTGGATGAAGTAGAATTACAGTTTCTCAGTACCATTCAGACGTGAGCCAAATATCAAAATGTGTTCCCTCCACAACATATTTCACTGAAAAATTCTGATTGAGGAGAATTTAAATATTAATGTCTAAAGGAAGGATATGAAACTAAAGAGTTCAGTACTGAAGGAGAAAAGGACAGAATGTAACTGATTTCCCTTCTCTCTGTGGGCATGTTTAGCCTCTGATACCATTGGCGAGAAGATGGACAACCCATAAACCGCAACCATCTTGGGCAGCCATTAACAGTTTCATTAACATAATCACAGGCCAGAAAGTCTTTAGGAATGCTAGAAAAAGAATACCCATGCTTACCCAGACTTGGGGGGGGCGGTGGGGTGTTGTCTTTATAAGGTGTAACAAAAACCTAAGAATAGATGCATTAACTCTTTGGTAAGAGGATGAAGACTTCTATGAGGAACAGTGTTGGACTCATGGCAGAGGAATAGCTCCTCATCTGGGAGATAACCACACCTTTGCTTACGGAACCTGGGTGAGACCCTGGGCCCTTTCACTAGTGGTAGCTTGTGGGATTGGCACATGATGCTAAATGAGACATTCTTTCACCTTATCAGCTGCAGAAAATAAAGAGAAGGGAAAATTGAAAGTTCAAGGATTAAACGACAACAGAACTCAGCAGAAAAGCACCCTGTGTTACCTAGGGCTGCCAATGAATACCAGCAAGTTCAGTTACAAATGGCTAACACCTTTACTATTTTTTATGAACTAGAATGTCAGACTTCTATCACAAGGCATAAAAGGATCCTTGATCTGGTTCTATCCAGGGAGATAAAACCAAACAGCCACTTGCAAAATACTGATGCATATGAAGAAATGGAAAGGCATAGAAAACATTGTGCTCCCTTCTTAGTCTAGGAGAAATACAGTCGTGCCACAAAGACTTCTTAGATCAGTCGGACCTCCCCGGAAAAGAGGGAAGGGGAAGAAGTATTGCATTCTAGTCTTCCAAGAGGCTGGCAGAGCTGCAAGGCACTTCTTATGCAGGGCGGACAGTAAATTTATCATCCATAGCTGGGCTTGTGAGATTTCATCAGAACTGGCACCTCCACCACCTATTAAATCCAGGACCAGAGCTCCTGAAGTGAGCTCATCTTTTCATACTGTTTTTTCTTACACTCTTCTTCTACAGCAGCAACATTTTTCTTATTGCGTAACTGATTTAAAGGGTCTGAGAGGAAGACAAATCCATAACAGATCCTGGCTGTGTCTTTGTGATCTCACTTTCATTTCCCTAATGGCTGTATTGTAATTAGATTTGCAAAACCAGCAAAAGGTCTCATTTTGAATGGCAACAGCTGTTGACATCAAGATTACATTGAATAATTTACTGGTTTAATTTTAGCTGCTAAACAATAAGAGTCTCTTGTTGAAGATTATTTCACTGGCTGAAGTTTTCTCTTTTTTTCCCCTGGCTGCCTTTCCCTTTCTGTGTGTGCTGGACACCACCAATTGTCTCATCAAAAAGACATTTAGAACTCATGTGGCTCATGCAAAACAATAAGCTGCATATGTGACTACTATTATTTTGTTGCACATATTCTGAATTCTGGTTAAGATATGTGGGCTATGCATTTCCAAACATAATAAGTGATTTTGAGCACTTAAACAGGATTTGAGCAATTGATGCTCAGGCTCCTGTATAAAGCATGGCTTCAGACAAACCCTCTGCATCAGTCCCAGCATGAAAAGGAGGGCAGCAACACTTTTCTCTCAGTAGTGCTGTCAGGTTAGTTCACCTATACTACGAAGCAGAGATGAAAATTCTGTCAACAAGTAAATACTAAAATTTAAGTCATTTTACAGACCTACACTGAAGTGTCAGTGACAGGTGGTTAGAAGAACCACTAAGAGCATTGCTGTGAAAAGTTGTTCTCTACAGTCTTCCAAAGGGCTGTAAGCTTTTTCTCTGAATAGCTGCTGGATATTCATGACTGGAAACTGAATGTCATGACAGACCTGAAAATCAAAGGTTATGTTACTGCTGCACACACCTTGTTTTCAGGAGTGGGACAAGGGCTTTACCAAGCCAAACTATATGTACATCACCATGTGCTAGAAACAGTAAATACAGAATTCAGACTTACCCCTGGGTGCAGTTTGGATGACATGGATGGCACTCACGATCCTCATCAGCATATTTGAAAATGAAGCTGTTGGCCCCCTGTAAGCCATCAGGACATTTTTCCACGCAATTTGGACCATCCTTAAAATGGAAGCACTTTGTGCAGTGGTCAGGTCCCTGGAAAGCGTGGAAGAAAGAAATTCAGTGCATTTGAGTTACTTTGTCTTCTGCTGTTGCACTAGAATCACAGGTCCTAGACTGACAGCACACTCAGCAATAACCACAGCAGCATTTCTTTCCCAGTAAACAGCGCATTAGGTGCATGGTTCCAGTCTCTGTTAAGGAGCAGCAGATGTGTAAATCCTTCTGGCCAGAAACTTATTCTGTAGAATGCAAGACTAAACTCCAGCTTCTAAACAGGTTTCTCAATATTATTGGTGTGTTTAACACAACAGACTTAATGTCCACTTGAACTCTGAGAAATTTCCCACAACATTGTTCAATAGCAGAACACATTTGCGAAGCGACCGCAACAGCCTTGCAGCGGGACCCCCTGCCTCTGCACTCCAGAATTACCTTCCCCACTGCATTCTCCCTGTGGGATCTGATCACAACAATACTGAAGAACTACAAGATCTCCTTTTTAATACATATGTAGACTAGACTGTTAACAACTACAAACCAAGGCTCCCGGACAATGCAAAAGTAAAATTTTTAAGCTGCGATGAAAAGCCAGTGTGTAACCAAATCTGGTGTTCTGGTTGGACACTGGGCCAGGATTTTACATCCACTATCCCTGCTACAAATCCAAATTTCTCTATGGGTTGAACACTTGAAACATTAGCTTCTTGCTTTATGGTTGTGTTGCAGAAAACACAGCATTGCAACAAAAAATTATATACTGAATGGAAAAAAGGGCAGTATAAGTTACAGAAATGAGAAAATCAGTTATGGGTTAAATTTTCTCAACAGTGAAGAGCCTAAAAATACAACAACTCATTGCACAGGATACTTGTGCCTTTTAATCTTGGCAATATAAAAAGACTAAAAGAAAGAGACAACTTTCTCACAGAGAGCAATAATCTTTGAGAAAGGATTCACTGGCCATTACAAAGGTGACAGATGCATTTAACATTCACTTAGAACGCATGAAAAAAAAACTTCTAGCAAAACAACCTAAAAGGCTAATCTAGATTAAAAAAAAAACCAAACAAACACCCAACATGTTGTGCAAGGTGAGAGATTGAGACAAATTCCCACATATTTTGTGGAGGAAAAAAAAAAAGTGTGTGTGTGTAACTGAAATAGTAGAATAGGATAGAACTGAGTATAAAGAATGAAAACAGTAGTAAAAGAGCACTGAAATCAGAACTGCACGCTGCCATTTAAAAATTCTGTGCATCTGTACCCACTAAAGCATTAAGACAACTCAGGAAATAAAAGGAAAACTTAGTAAACCACTCTCTTAAGCAGGCTGATCCAAGGAAGATTTTTCCGAACACTCATTTGACATGAGCAGAATTCTTTCCCTACATACAGAATATGCCTATTTTCTGCTTCTGTTAACATTAGTTTTTAGTAGCTGCTTTAAAGCCTGTAAGTGGAAAAAGCCCATGCTTTATTTAGCACATTGCATTCTAACAAAAGCTTAATATACCAAATTTTGTTCTTACCGGCCCGTAGCACGTGATCATATTTTCTTCCATCTTTTCACACTGGGGATCACACTCCACACAGACAGAACCATTTGCAAACTCTCGAAATTCCCTGGAAAAGATTTTGCAGGCAGGTCAGGAGAAAACAAAAGAATGGGAGACAAAAAGGCTGGCTCTTCAGCTGGTGGCAATGAGCAAGACGAGCAGTCTCTGCCAGGTGAGAGCACTTCTGCTAACGACACTGTGCTGTGCTACACCAGCTGAGAGCTGGTGCCCATCAGCAGCCTCGTTCACAGGCAGGTCAAGCAGAAGACATCTTGTTTACCAGTATAAAATGATAGCATTTCCCACCCCTGCTTTCCTTAAGAAATAAGGACCTCATTAACAGAAGAAAGTAACTAATTTCTCAGTTTTTGTCTATGGAATTGTCACTCGTGGCTCAGATTCAGGCAGCCACGTGTTACATGTGGGGCATCATTATCTGGTAGGAAATGCTTAGAAAGAGCATTAAACACAGTGCTGCTGCTCTTTTAGTTAAGTCTATGAACACTTCTGTTTTAAAGCTCATTGTCCAAAAGGCTCATAACTTTTTCATTAACAATTCTAGATCTCAGTCTCTAAAATGATAAAACAAACCCTTTTGCTCATTTATTTCATGTATCCACAAGAAACTATCACCTTAGTGGTTTTTTTCATTTTTCATTAACCACTTACAAGGAAGGGAAAACTGTAGCAATAGTAGGTGGGATTTCTTCCTTCAAACATCAGGTGTCTCATTTCAGCTGCCAGTTGCCCCTCACAAAAATCCTCCAGCACTCTTTCAACACAATTCATCCCACCTTCTTCTTGGCTGAGATGAATTAACATCTGAATGGGTCCTTTCTCTCCCACAAAACACAGACAGTCTATGTAAGTAGCTCAGACTGGATGCACTTAATATTTGCAGGTGGATCCCATCTTGGGGAATGAACCAGGTAAAAAATGTCCATTAACCAGCTGAAGATGTACTGTACAGTCATGTCAGTGAGCTCAAGTAATATCCACACAAAAAGTGAAGGTCTCTATGCTTAGTTTATCAATGCTCACCCTCCACCCCTCTACAATACCACCAATTCTGCTGAGGAAAACCTCACTTGACTACTGTATGTCTGCTCACCCTTCTCTGGCTTTGGGTCTGGCACTTTCCTCTTGAGGACTAAGAAGGAAGTAAAATATGTCTGACCCTACCCTGAAGTGCTGTTGCTGCCCTGCAGGGTGAATGGGCAGAGCTCTCAAAAAACATCTCCCCATGGCCAAATCACAAATCACTTCATATATTTAGGAAGGAACTGATCCTTTGAGAGCTGGTCATCAAAGACTCCTCACAATCTTACTGTGATGGGCTTCTCAGCGGAAAGACACCAAATGTGGTCCAATATATTCCAGTGCATATAAGAACCAACTGTGGTCTGCAATTTTTCTTTTGGTTTTTTTTGGGAGGGCAGGGGAGGATGAAAGAAGAGGAGCTTTTAACACATATAAAACTGTACTCTGAGAAGATTTTTTTTTTTTGCATGCATGCATTCTTGAGCTAGGAGACTTTAGAATATTTTCATGTGTATATGGGAGTTCATTCATTCTCTTTCCTTAACAGTAACATAAATTGGCATCCAAGGCAGGAGAAGAAAAACTGCACAGTCATCTTATTTTCAATTAGTAGTTTGAGCTAAAAAAAGATAATGAAAATAATTTAGGGGCTTTTTAAATCATGACTTTAGAAGACGTGTGGGGGAATGTTGCTATACTGTTATACAGGAAGTGAAATTTCACCTGTTTCCCTCCATAGCCTAACTGAATTTCTGCTGCTGCATCTAATAGAAGCAGCTCAGCTCTATTTTCCTGTCATAAGGCTTGATGAGTTACATGGGCTGTGCTGTATGTAGGTACTGCCCCACCTCTCATCCAGAATAGATGGTGCACATGCATGAGCAGGGAAGAACTCATCTTGGTTTTGTTATTTACATCTGTGTGTACACATACACAGTGCATTATGAAAAAAGTGAGTGAGTTTTCCTACTCTGAAGTCCTTATTCAGAGAATTTCTTTATTGAATGCCTCAGTGTAACTCACCTGAAGGAACTTAAACTATATGTGTTTCTGAATAGGGGTGTCAATATTCAAGTGGGGCTAAATGGTTGGGTTTTTTTCATAAGTCTTCACCCAAATCAAATTGTTCAACATCATCAGCAATGTGAAAAAGGTGCAACAAACTTCTGATGTCACATGAAAATTTCAGTCAGCAGAGAACTTGCTAAAGCCTCCTACACAAGTTCAGATTTGGAAATCTTTAAATCTCACCCCACAATATATTTCACACAAAATCAGTAATACTGGCAATGGAGGCAGGTATTGATTAACATAAAAACAAAACAACTTACTAATTTAAGACCTGAACAATGTAATCAGCAACTTCAGGGAAAAGTGCAAGGTAAATCTCTTACCCATCATACAGGTTACAAGAGTCTATGCAGGTCCTTCCCCTGATGAAGCGCTTGCAGGAGAGACATTGGTCTGGCCCTGGCCCCCAGCAGCCATCACTTGAGCATAACTCATTACACACCATCCCATCAGCAGCTGCGGAGAGGGAGGATATTGACATTAACTCACATCTGCCTCCAGAATACAAAGGAAAACATTTCATTCAGTGTTCTGCCGTACTGAAAAAAAGTAAACTGAATGTTCAGATTTGCTAGAAACAGGACAGAGAAAAGGCAGAAAATTTTCATCATACCACTGCAGAAACACACTGTGCACTCACAGTTTGAATACTAGACACACTTCTGGTCAGGTCCTTTCAGGAAGGATATAGCACAGTGAGAAAACAGCTTGAGTGCTGCAAGGATGATCAAAATTAGAGAAGAACTTCTATACCAGGAATAAAAAGAGAAGTAGCCTTGGATTAGGGTAAGAATGGACACAATCACAGAATCCCAGCATGGTGGGGGTTGGAAGGGACCTCTGGAGATCACCTGGTCCAACTCCCCCGCTCCAGCAGGGTCACCCAGAGCAGGGTGCTCAGGATCAAATTATCCAGGTGGGTTTGGAATGTCTCTAGAGAAGGAGACTCCAAAACTGTTCTGTGCAGCCTGGGCCAGGCTTGGGCACCCTCACAGCAAAGAAGTTTTTCCTCATGATCAGACAGAACTTCCTGTGTTCTATTTTGTGCCCACTGTCCCTTGTCCTATCACTGGGCACCACTATAAAGGTCTACAAAATAGTGAATGACAAGAAGGTGAGTGAGCATGAAACAACTGTTCATTGCCTCTTCCAAGTACTTCATGAGCATTCAAAGACAGGAACCAAATAAGGTTCAAATCTGAGACTTTTCTTCATAGAAAGTATAGATGAAGCTGCAGAATTCCCTGACAGAGGACATGGTAAATGCCAAAAATTTAAAGGATTAGAAAAATCAATTGTCCAAATCCACAGAAGGGCTATTAAACTAAAATATAAAACACTACCTATGGACTGAGAAATCCCTGAAAAAAACTTACTGACAGTGGGGAAAAAGTTAAGAAAAGTCACTATTAACTGTGATTTTTAATTGTTTATTGCGAAGGCACCTGAAGAGCCAAAGATCCTTTATATTAAAAACCCAAATACACACAATATAAACAATGAACAAAGGGTGAGATGGAAAGGTTGTTTCAAACAGCATAATTAATTCTGTACTTGTACTTTATATAAATCTTTCTCTACATAAATATCTAGATGACTGTGACAAATGGAGAAAATGAGAAAAGAGTAAAAGGAAACATGTTGTCTCTTCAGCATCTGCAGAAAGTCCAGTCACACAGTTTCAGCCAAACCCTGGCATGTGAAAGGGTTGGTAGATCTCTTAGTTTGATGATGAAATGTTTTACACAAATAGATTACATACTAGACCAAATAGATCAAAATCAGCAAAGATCTGAAATATCAGGGACGGCAAATACAGAAACAAGTGGTTGCTTTTTAAACCATGGGCAACACCTTGAGGGAAGTGTCAAATAATAAATTAAATTAAAAGTAGGTTTGGTGGTAATTCTACCACCTGCTCCAGTGTGGTAGCAATGAAGATGTCCAGCTGGGAACACAGACAGACACACACTCTGTGTACACATAGATAACAGCAACTGCATATGCTCAGTGCACACTTAAAGAGGGACAACAGCAACACACAACAGAAAATCTTTTCATAAAATGCAAAAAGCCATCTGGCAACTTTCTATTCAATGAAAAGACAGTAGTTCTACGTGCACTATTTTTCTACACTTCTTTCAGCACAACAGCATAGCTGGGTGACTGGGAAAAAAGAACCTTACTTTCATTTCAGGATGTCTAATGGTTTTGTCTCCACTGTCAAGGCTGGAACACTGCAGTTTGGTACTGTCCATTACAATCTACCTTAATAATTAAAGAGTATATTGAGCTTTATTACAGCAAAAGCACAAAGCCCTTCTAAATCATGGAAGAGTCAGTAGAGAAATGCTTTCTGCTCTCCACGGCATGTTTTAAAACCGGTTATTCTGTTCTATTGTTTATATAATGTCCCACATTCAACCCACTGAACATCTGTCACAGCAGCCTACTGTACAGGAGAGCAGGGTGCTGTGTACGGTGACTCTCCTTAAACGACGCTTTTCATCACGTGCAGTTGTTTGATGTTGGCACCGCATTTGTCAAACACATCACTGTGATCTACACAGCACGTCTCGCCTATGTCTCCTCTCCTTCCTACAAGGCAATTCCTGCACCTCTTTTTGCCTGATGACATGGAGGGAAGTTCACGTCACAGTGGCAGGGCACTTTCCTTTGTTATACGCTGCCTGTTCTGTCCCTGTCACTCTGCTTTCTGAACAATTAATTTATTCAAAAGCACTTCTTAGAAAAAAAATATGCAGCTGTTGTATACATGGTTTCACTCTCCTAGCCCATGTAGTGAGTACGCAAGTGGAGGGAAGCTTCTTCCATATTTCCTTTCTTCAAGAAAAAGGTCATTTTGCTTCATCAAGTTTGAAAATGGCAGGTCCTCATCGATTTGTTTGGTTTTCTGACTAGAACATTTTCATAATTCAGTGCCAAAAAAGGATATTTCTTCTCTACACCTTTACAAGCAGCATAGGAACTAATGAAAGATTTCATGTCCTCCAGCCCTTGCAAGCAAACTGATCCAAGAAGAAGAGATTCACCAGCATGCTTCCTACTCATACAGCACCGCTGCGCCCCCCTGCACGGCTCTGCTGTACAACATGTGTAATTCAGCAGGTAGATCAGCACTACCTCATTCAATACAGTATCTTGAATAACCTTGGACATGAAAAGTCTGCACACTTGTACCTTATCAAGGCTAGAATACGTTTATATATATATATGTATATCTCACATATACTTTCTTAATGACAGCATCCAAATTAAATTTAGGAGTAATCCCAGGTGGTCATTGAATTTCCTTTAAAGCATATTAATTATCACAGACTCCAGCACAGCATGAGAGATCTGAGCTGTTTAAAAGGCCATTTCATAGAGATGTCTCCTTCTCTTTCCCTGAACTCTACTCTAAATCAGGAGTCATTCTGCTGCAGTCAAAGGAACCTCATCATACAAAGCCAGTATGAGCAGAGACAAATAATTCTGCTTTTCATTACTGTCCTGACTCTAACTTTTTTTAAGCGTAGCAACATTTTTATAACACTACCAGATGTCAGCAGTTCCACTATGCTGTCACTGAGTGAATGTCATAGAAATCAAAGGAACTAGGCAAAAGCTGTGCATTAGCAAATGCTACACATGTAGTCCTCACGGTTTCCTTTTTCACCTACTTTTAGACATTTCATGTACATCTTGGTATAATGCTGGCTTTGTGTAGTACAGTTCAGGAGGTGCATTGACTTAGTATCAAAGGTCAGTTTTGGCCTACCTCATGTTCATTCATTGCCTACAGGAGCACCCAGGACAAGGTTCCAGATGATACAGCTGGTCACTTCAGAGGAACCCCAAGTATCCATGATTTAGAGCACACTTGAGGGCTCCCCTCAGAGCAGGCCCAGCACTTGGCACCTGCTCTGCCAATCTCCCTAATCTCACCCAGCCTCCTGGTGATGTGTGACTGATGCCGACCAGACAAGCACAAGAGTGCTGCCTCATGTTGCTTGCTGTAGGGACACGGGATTAACAGACAGCTTCAGGCTTAAACTGTATCAGCAAGTAAAAGAAAAAAAAAACCAAAAGAAGAAGGAAAAAACCTCAAATCCAGAGACTATCACAGTTCTAACTAAGCAAACTTTTTATATGAAGAGTTTAATTTTCTAGTCAATGACTCACTGTAAGTACTTGTCGTGCAATTAAAAAAACCCACCCTGCTTTGGAGATCCCTTTGTTCTCATTTTCAATCTTAAGAATATTGGTAATCACCCTGATTTTGTTTTACACACTCTTGTAATTTGAAAGGTAGGATCCTATTTGCTTTCTCACCTTTTTTTTTTTTTTTTAAACTTGGAAGTGTGCCTTTATTACTAGTAATTTCATTTCTTTTCATTGTTCTCAGCTGTCAGACCACTCTGGGATCAGAATTTATTTACACAAGCACGCACCCAGTGTTGCACTAAATTGCCTTCAAACAGCACATGACACTATTACAAGATAGCTCAGGAAACACACTGAATAAACTTATGCAAATAAAAAGAGAGCTTTTCAGGAAAAAAAAAAAAGTCATGATTACCCTATTGAAATCTAGCCAACACAGTGCCTGTAGTCTGTGAAAAAAAGCCACAGGAAAAAAAAAAACCAAACCACTATTTCCTTCTGCTTATTTTTAAGTCATAGAAGTGTTTTCATAAATGAATCCTGGCAAGAAGGGAGTGGACTTTTTTTGACAACTTATAAAAACCCATTATGCTTGTCTTTATTCCCCTTCTTTAATTACAGGGATGGCTAAAGAAACATTTCAAATTTAGACATATGATTTAGCGTTTCCATGGGCTAAGAACATTCTGAAGCTCTAGCATATCACATGGCCCTATGTGGAAGGAAAGAATAACAATGCTTTTGACAGGAACCCATTTTCATCGGGAGTTTCAGAACAAGTGTTCATTCTTTATTAATGGGGTCATAAAGGTTAGAAGCAGAGAAGTTCAATGTTTTTCCCCAACCTGGGTAGAACAGAAGAAAACCAGCTATCTAAAAAAAGAAAAATTATAGCTAATTGGCCATACACTTATGGGCCTGATCCAAAGCTCCATGAACTCAATAGAAAACCTCCTGCAGACTTCAATTAGCTTTGCATCACACCTGATAATGAATGCAATCATTTATTCAAGTTCTTAATTGGTGGTTAAATTGACATAGTTCATAACAATCACATTTATAATCTTTGCCTAGAAAGGTTTCACTGTACGCTGCAGGTGTCACTAAAGCTGAAAGGAATTACTTAACTTTTATTTATAAAAGAACATTTTTTCTGCATTTCTTTTTTGTGTACTGTTATTTAACATGAGTGACCTCAGACTGTTCCATAAAAAACCTATGCTGGGAAAAGCTGGCACATTCTTCAGCAGGGAGCGATGGTAAAATCTAACTACCAAAGCACATTCTCTAGCAAGTAACTTTATAGTCATTCATTCTGCACTAATAATGTTCCTAACAAAGTAATTTTTATACACTGTATTTAACATTATGGTTTATAGCAGTAGATAATTAGAAGCCTACAACAGATGAGAGCTTCGTGTACTGCATTTCAGAGAAATGCTCTCCGACTGATTTACCTCAGCTTATCAGTTTGAAGATGACCATTTGCTATCTGACCTCTTCTTGAAGACACTATCAGTCTGTGCTAAGGATACAACAGCCGCTGAAACCTCAACTTGTCCCTTGTCCTCAAGTCTTCTCCTGTAACCTGCCCCCAAATCCAGGTGTCCTTTAGGGTCTCTGTAGTTCAGAAGTCTCTCGCTGATGATCACACAGTGCCACTACAGTGAGCAGATAGGCTGTGCCTGGTTGCTGTCTGGGGTTAAAATGGGACACCAACCCCCTCTGGCCATGTGTGGGACAATATTAGGAAGACAACACAGAGTAACAGAGCATTGTGGTGATTATGGATTTTTTTTTAAATGAAAAAAAACCCAAACAACCCACACACATTTTTTCTCCTGTATTTCCAACATTCTACAAACAAATGAAGTTTGCCCTAGGCTTTTAACCATCAGATGAAAAAGTCATCTTGGAGGAGGTGAAATACTTGGTGACTATTTAAATGTTGTTAAGAAGTGGCAGAAACAGCAAAATGAAATAACTGAGGGTATCAGGAGTACGAGGTATATTTTGTGTGCTGGATAATTTTATAGCATTTTCCACTGGCTCAAGTCTGTTGTCTTTATCTTGTTTAAAAAAAATTAAAAAGTCAGAGTTCTGCCAAACTCTATAATGTCAGTGTTACCTCAAAGATGACACATTAATATAGATTGAATTTTTCCACAAATACTTTATTCCCTCAACAATTTTTCAGTATTTCCTCACTGACTTACACAGTATGCTGAACACAGCATTAAATGTTATGGAAAAGATAAAATCATCTTGTGTTATATATAATAAAAGTCACTTAAATATGATGCTGACTAGAAGATCTTGCTGAGTTTTAGGAAAAGATACACATTGATAGCAAATGTTTGCTGTAACTTGCTTTAAGCCATTAACAATCATTAGGTAGTGAGGAAAACAAACACAAGCTGATACTGACTCAAAATATACAAAGAACTAATAATAAACATACCTGAAAGTGGCTGTAATAATTAAGGGGGTTTAGACTGGTTTCTTCACTGGAAACCATGTGAAGAAAAAGTCTTTAATTGCTACTTTTATTATTAAGAAGTAGTAAGTTGCTAGTTACTGTGCAAGTGAAGAGTATTTCTATCACAGAAGTTGGATTCTGATCCTGCTGCACTCGTCTGAGTGAGAACAGAACCAATTCTGTTCAGTGATTTTACTTTTCAGCTCAGTTCTTCTAACTAACTGCACTGTCTGAAGGTAGCAGCCTGTTCTC